>JAVCKT010078294.1:0-15011 GCA_032273925.1 Rhynchotus rufescens
CTGTGCCACATGCTGTAGGTGTGCCTGCTTGAGCAGGAAGGTTGGACTTGATGATCTCTAGAGGTCCCTTCCAACCTCAAATATTCTGTGATTCTGTGATTCCTCCGATATTCCTGTCAGGTCACATACTGACCTTTAAATCCACTTTTGTGAGGAAAGTGTGGAGACATCCCACCTCTCGAGTGGGATGGAAAAGGGAAGTTTGTTCAGTACACCATCCATCACACACATATGTGTTTCCAGAATAGTCTGATAAATTTTTATTATAGTTAAAATAAATTCTAAATTCCTTTAATCAAAGACTTAGAAAATCTTGGGGTTTATGCTCAGTTGGACCACTTTCTGTGGAAATTCTTCCTAAAGTCTAACCTGAACCTCCCCTGGCACAACATGAGACCATTTCACCTTGTCCTATTGCTAGTTATTCTGGAAAAGAGATCAACCCTGACCTCACTACAACCTCTTCTGAGGTAATTGTAGAGTGATAAGATTTCCCCTGAATCTCCTCCAGACTAAATCTCAGCTCCTGCAACTGCTCTGCATAAGGTCTGTGCTCCAGGCACCTCATCAGCTTCATTGCCCTTCTTTGGGCACTCTCCAGCAAATCCAAAGAGCTATAGACTTTTCAACTATAGCAACTATAAAATCAGAAACATTTATATGCAAACAGTACTGCTTAACTACAAAGAAGCAGAAAGCTTTCTGAATTAACATATTTTGGTACAGTCTAATTTAAACCTCAACCTCATCTGACATGTCTCTTCTCAGATCTTGAAGAGGCTACCAAACTGAATTTGATCTCTGCAATCTGCCATTCTTCATAAAAGCTGTTTTTCACTGTCTGTGACCTTAGAGGCCAGCAAAAGAATTGCATGCCTATATTTCTATGATTCTGAGCTTTAGTCCAGGAACATTTGTGCAAGATATCTACAGTGTTTTCTGATGTCACAGACCTTTGGAGACTGTTGTGGTTTATGGCCTCTCAGGGCAGTTTTGTACATCTTTGCACGTTCAACATTCAAGTGGTGCTGTAAGAAAACAAATTGCTTACAGTACAGAAGACTTCAGACTTCATGCTTTAATCCAAATTCTGAAAAAAAAACTTTGAAATCATTCACAAGGGAAGACTGCCATTTTGCAGTCTGTGCCAACATTCTTCTCTAAAGATATATAGATTCCCAACTTGATGTTCACCTTTAATGACACCATCAATAAATTGATAGTTATCAATAACCATTTAATGATATCATTTAAGAAACTGAACTGCTTAGACACAATAGAATCTGAAGCACTGCTATGAAGATCACTGGGTTAATGTTTCATAAAACACCTTTTCCTCAATCTGTTTTTAAAGATTTGGGATACAACATTCACTTGCTTTTAGACAAATCTTAACAGATTTCTAACAGGTCTAGTCATTTCTGTTGTCCTTTCTTAAGAAAATTATCCAAGATGAACTTTTTTTTTTTGCACAAAACCTTCAACTCCTGCACTGAGCCAAAATATTACCGGTCTGCTTGCTGTTGAATATAACACCCAAAGCTGCCTTCTTCCAGGCACAGTCCCATAATTAACACAATAGGCCACTGCAGATTTCAATTACTGTACAATGATCGGTATCTAGAATAAAGAGGGAATTTTTGTAGAAGAAATCCATGGGAAATAAACTGGACTGACAACTGACTGGAATCCAATTTTACTCAAGTGATATTGAAATATGGAGAAGTAGCAGCACATTGATTAGGTTTCCAGCTGCCACATTACGAATCCTGTCTCGCCGGCCTGGGTGCCATTATCACCATGGCAACGCGGCCTTCGGAGCAATCCGGAGCCCAGGAGACACCTCCGACGCTTCATTTACATTTGTGATGGACACGGCCAAGACCTGGCCGTTCATAAGCCCAAATCTCTTCCAGTGTGTGCAGCAAACTGAAGCGCAGACCCGTAATTGAAGCACATAAAGGCAAGTTACAGAGTATCAAGGTGGAAGCTGTCCTCACTACTTTAACTAGATATATTTATTCTGGATTTTATAATAAGGCTTTCTGCCCTCCAAAATTCTCCTGATCCATTACATTACTGGTGATCGTACACTGCTCATGTCTTAACATTTGTCATACTGTGAATATTTTCATCTTAGTCACAGACACTAAAGTCCAACAGCTGGAGATGTCTAACATCTAAGTACTTTCTCAAAAATTCAGATTTAGGCTTGATATTATACTTTAAGTAGTCCCACATTGGTGAACCTGTATGTAGGATGTATTGGGATGTCTATAGGTTTTTACTACTACTGCATCTGTAAGTCTCAGAACTGATATGGCCCCAGACTAATACTTCTAAGCAAGGTTATGCAACAGAATGAAATATCAGAGTTTAGGGCTGAAAATTAGTCAGGCTAGTGGAGTTAGAGCTTTGGGAGGAAAAAACTAAGTAGTAGAACAGACCTAATACCATTCTTTTAGTCTTTAGTGTCTTCCCACTTTACCATAACAGACCTAGGTAGAGCCAATTTAGACAGATTTGGGTTTTTTTTTTTTTTTTGCCTTTGGGGTGATATCAGACAGCTCTGTATCAACCCTGAGGACACTACTGCATTATCATTCTCTAGACAAACGCTTCATGCCGCAGCCAATGTCATCCTCTGGTCCAAGTCAGTCACTCAAATGGCAATCCTGTTGACAGCAGGGTTCCGCATAACACTGTTCCAGTAGAAGAGGGCAGCAAATTTCAAGTGGGAATAAACAGCTAGAAACAGGTAGATAACGATTATAGCCTATGTCAGCAAGGCTATGTATCATTAGACTGAGAAGTATATTATACAAAGAAGAAATCATATTGGGGGCACCTTTTAATGTAGATTCATACCTAAGAAACCCAAAACAACTTGAAAGCATCAGCAGAAAGTGTTTCAATAACCTATGTTGCTCATTAATTTGTATTCCATACTCATGGGTATGGTCTTAGAATGAAAGTTACATACAGGCTTCTCCATCAAGTCACTACAGTTAGTCATTAGACATGCATTAACCATATGTATGCATTCTGCCTCCCAATAGCAGGGAATTTCCCAGGTATGGGCTATGCCAGGCACAGTATGTTAAGGCTGGAGTAGAGCTCCAGATGAGGAAGGAGAATGAGAACCAGAAGAGAAAGCACTAACCTTTTATGTTCTGTTTTGAGTAGCAGTTATTTACAACACCTCATGAATCTGAAATGTCACAGCAAGTCCTGAGAGAATTTCAAGGCAGAAACCAAGTGAGGGCATCAGAGGTGCAAGATAATAATACCCAATCTATTTCAGTTACACCACACGGTATAGATGTAAACAGACCAAGGTTTATATAAAACAGGTATACGTAAGACAGCATCAACAGACAACTTAGCAGTGCATACATAAACTACAATTTGAAGCACTCAGGCACTCCTATGTTATAAAATCTGAGCCCAAGTAAACACTCTAAAACACTAATAGTAGTAAGACAGGTTTGAGCATTATAAAACAGCAAACACTTAAATATAATTTAAAGCCATTAAAGGGCACTCTTGTCTAGTTATCTACTCTTTTGAACAACAAGGAAAGCTAAAATGCTGTCATTTTCCAAATGTATAATTACAACAGTTCACAAAACCAACTACCAACAAGTATCACAGTTCCAGTTGTCTGCAAAGCAGAAATTTCATGAACAAAAGCACAATTGTCACCTGCCCATGCAATAGGCTGAACTACTGGCATAACATGTATGTTTAAAAATTCTTCTGCAGAAAGACCTCAAGCCCGGGCACTAGAATAAGGAAGATCATTTCTACACACAATAAAAAAAATACTGAAAAAAACCACAAACACCTTATCAGAAGGAGAAAAAATATTCCTAAATCCTCTGGCCACAGACAATATTTGTAATTTCTTTTTTAAACTAAGGCCCACATGTTTTAGCTTCTACCAGAAAGCTGCAAACAGCTCATTTTGCTTCCATCCCAAATCTGTGCAACTCAGAAAAGGGCAAGTGAAGCCATAAAAATCTAATGCAAGACTGCCCTCCTCAGTTGACCTAGAGCATGAACCAGGACATCTAGCACCTATAAAGACCATACAGTTGTGTTCCATTGTAACTCAGGATGAGATCTGATGGAGGCAGCTCCCACCGACCTAAGCAGCCTGCAAGAGCTAGGAGGGGAGCCATTCACCATCACTGGGAGGAGCAACTCCTTGCTCTGCGGGACGGGAACACAAACAAGCAGAATCCCAACCAGCAAACCAGCCAAAATGTACTTAGTTCCTCATGAAAGCTGAGCTGAAAGGTGTGCTTGAGCAGGTGTAAGCAGGACTTTCTAAAAACAGTTTCTTGCCAGCTACACACTAAGCCTCCGTGGAAGCAAAAAGGGAATATACAGGAATGGTTATTCACATGAAACATTCAGAGATTGCTTTAATACCTCTTCATGTTAACACCACATAATGAAAGAAGCTAAAAATGAGCTTTCTAATATAAGTCCATACAGCTGAATGCAAAAAATAACATTTTCTAAGCAAAGGGCAGAGCAACAAAACAATGATTATCTTGTTCTATTCATTTCTAGATGAATAACAAATTTTTTGGCAAACAAAGGCAGAACCACATGGCACAGGTGGAATTTTTTGCATGCCCTCAAATTGTTTGGTGACAATACCAAGCCTTAATTGGTTTCAAGATACTAAAGCAATAAAATTCTCCATTGTTTATATCCCAGATAAGTTAATATCTACAAGGGCAGGCAGTCCTCTTATTTGTTCTAAGTACAGCAGGTATTAATTGCATATTTAAGTCATTGATGCAGTACCCTGTAATTTCATATACTTTGACAATTGTACCACACATTCTGCTACAAGATGAATCCATGTTTTTGCTTTTGGGTAAAAGTCTCAAGTAAACAAGCAATGATGGGAGTAAAGGGTTGTTCTCAAAACACCATATATGTGCTACAAAGCAACAAAAATCCCCATGGAAGATGTTTCCTACAAATATAAGGTCAACTTCAATGGGAGCCCTAAGTGTGCAGGATCACGCACATCTCTTTACAACTGTTCTGAGAGGTCAATTACTTGAGGAATGTATTCCAGTACAGTGCAAAGAAGAAAAGTCTGATAGCAAAGAAAGGAAAAACTACATACACACATACACAGCTTTAGAATGGATTGCAGAAAAAACCCTTTCAAGATAGAATTGTGTACAGTGTACACTAGGCATGTTTTCTGTTTTCCCAGATCTCTGAAATTTAATCCTAGGCATAAATAGAAAAAAGCATTTTTGCTACATGCACCAGATTTCTAAAGCTTTAAGTGCACAGTATAATACCCATTTTATGGTCATAAGCTACAGAAATTGAGGCAAAAATACAGAAGGAGGTGGATAAACCTAGTCATTCCCTTCTATTCTCCTTTTATCTTCCTATAGGGTAGTCAGCCTGCAGTGCAACAGAGTAAAGGAGACTCCAGGAAGGAAAAAGTTGTTTGGGGTGCTCACCTCCGGACAAAAAGAAGAGACTTGCAGCTAAATAGCTTATCTGACCTTTACTGACAACAGGAGTTGCAACTTCCACACCTTCATCCAGTCAGGTTTCATTCTTCCTAGGTAAACTCAGCTGCTTATTTTAAACAAGAAAATACTTACATTGCAGCACTATAGATATGCCTAGCTCACCACAATATTGTCATTTGCTGTTACAGCAACTTGAACTTGAATGGTCATCTTCGTTGACATGAATACTCTAGCATAAAAACTTTCATAACTACATGCTTAAACCTGATACTAAGAGCTTACATATGGAATCTTTAGATAGCTTCCCACCTGTCAACATTAAAGAGTACTGTCTTAGCAACTAAGTTTAACCAAATATCTATCATAGGGACAGATCAATCCTCAGCACCTTTATCTTTCTGGAAACTTACTCTTCTCCAGCTTCATATTTCTCAATAATCAAGCCCTTGAGGAAGGAACATCACCTTTTTCCTCCTTTATCCCTAAAGGACAATACAATCCATGGTGTTACAAAAACAGTATTAATGTTGTGACCATAGTCTGTCACTGTCTAGAATAGAATGATTTCCTTAGCAAAATGTTATTCTTTGAGGTGAAAAGAATAGATTGAGTTCTAACCACGTAGCATGAAGAATAGACTAAGTCTTAACTATATTTTATACTAGCCTGTATGCCTCATAACATCAATTCAGAAAACTCTGTATTCAATTTGGGCTTAAGTTATGCTCCCACAGTTGAAGTTGTCCTTTCATAACTCAGAATTTCTTAGATTTCAAATATAAAGTTTCTTCAACCTTCCATTACATAAAATGGAGCAATAAATTTTGATCCTTTGATGCTCTACCCGATTTTATGAGAACTCACTCTAATGCTGAAGTACAGAATATTAAAGGCAGTTCATCATAATTTGCTCAAGATCAAGATGTTCTGTTACCTGAAAGCTTCACATGTGTTACCAACACATTAATCATTTTAAGCAACATTTCCAAGTGGAAACACATGGTTATCTCTGGATCATACTGAAGATATCAATATATTCTTCTGCATTGCTTCAGGATTTCACAGGTCTCTATCAATTTCTGTCAGCAAGATGATTTACAGAAGTTAACATGAACATTCCTTTGAAGAAAGTCACCCAGCCTTGTACACTACCATTTCTTTTAAAAAGCCTCTTCAAAATCATGAAACATTAATTGATGGCTCATTTCCCCCGAAATCCAGCAAAGAAACTATAGCAAAGTAGGAGCACAACACAGCAACATCATATCTATCAGTAGCATAGAAAGCCACGGTTTGCTCCAGATGTGCAGTCATGGAACTCAACTGAAATCAAGAGCATTCCACTACTGCAGCATAACAGCAATCAGTCAGGCAGAAACCTTCTTAAAAGCCTGAGTGGGAGTTTCCCTCTACTCCCTCTTTCTTCCTGAGGTGTTTAATTCCATTTATAGAATAATTTGGGAAAAAAGCAGTCCCTAATAGGGCACAATACTAGGTATCAGGAAAAGCAGCTTCAGTTCCTGTCACTTTTCAGTCACAGAAATTACTTCTCTCTGCTTCCTAACTATACATTCTTTTATTCTCTAAGGAAGGTAATAAACAGAGAAGCAATATTGTCCCAGGTTAAGTTTCTGTTCGAAAGTCCACTGTGATTGAATCATTCTATTTGAATTCCATTTTTTTTTCCTCCAAGAGTAAATCTCAACTCTATTTTCCCTCAGGCCCTATCTTGCATGGAATGTGCAAGAAACTATCCTATTTCCAGCAGATGAGATGGAAAATTCTTCTGAAACTCAGAAAATACATAATATTCAAAAATATCATAAGCCAGAAGATATAAAATCCAGTATTTACTCATGCTGAACCTTTTCAGAAAAACATTAAACATGCTTCTTATGCTCAGTTCTACAGTTTCCATAACATCTGACAAATAAGGCTTGTACAGCAAATATCAGATTTTGAAGCCAAGTACATCAAGCTCTCATGTTTATGCCTTACTCGGGAACCTAGCCAAGTGCAGAAGTCACTAAGCTCCAGACGAGGCTTGCTCTGATGTGGCCCTTCCCAGTTGCGACAGACTGCAGAGCTAGGAGGTATAAAATATTGCTAAGTATTCTCTAAGCTTACTATTGCAATGCCAGTTGAAACAAGCTCTCAAGCACTGAAATGCTTATTCAAAGATTCTAGGATTTTAATCTCATTGTGAAGTACACAGCACAGATGTGAAACACGTGCTACCAAGCTGAAGTCTTACCCCTGTCTGCTGATTTTCATATTTCCTACTGACAGATACAGAAACAGGTGCTGCTATTAAGTCATGGGAAAGCCTCAAGTTAGCCCTATGACAACAGTAGTAATGCAGAGTTGGCCACAAGAGGAGAAAATCCCAAACTACAACGTATGTGATTCATTTCCTTTTCAGAATATTCCCTAGGGATAGCTGTACAAGCCTCTGGCTGTTCTCAGGGTTTCCACAGTCCAGGTGTGATGTTTAGCAGTTGGTTCTAAGGCAGTTTCCACTCTGCAGTGTGGCAGCAGCAGCAGTGATTAAGTGAGGCTGGAGCACAAGACCCTGGTGCTCTTCCCCCTGCCAGGTAGCAGCCAATCCACAGCACTTGAACTTGAACACAATTTTGTAAGGTTTTTCCTCACTTTCCTTGCCACCCTGTGATTTGTTCTGGTTGACTTCCTTCCCCTTTCCTTAAGGCTGTCACTGTCTATGACAAGCTAATTATGAGATACTCAGTTCTTAAGACTTTGAGAGACATCTCCCAGAATGTTTGGAGAGGAGAAAATACAGTAGGTGCTTGACACCTCATTTAGTTAGAAGTAACACAAGACATGAATGTACAACACATACCAAGGATATATATTTAACTCTCCCTGTAGCTGTCTAACATGGAACTCTCACCCGGTCAGTTCTTTTCAATTTTCTCTTATATTTCTCTTCCATTCTGTTTTTGCAGGAAAGAATCTAGATTTTGTAACATCCATCCTCCCTGGAAATTTTAACCTACAGAAACTCATCAAAAGTTGAATTAGGACTTGAGACTAGTATAAATCCCATTGCATTCAATAGCAACTGAAGAGGTTCCATACTTCTCAGAGGGGTCTCTCACTGCAGGATTCACAGTTAGAAAAGCATGTAACAAAAATGACTACAATCCCACTCACTGGCCCTGTCTTCATTAGTCCACCCTGTCCAAGGAGTCCTAACAGCCTAAAAAGTAATTTCCCAAAAAGCATGAATTAAAATGCTGGTTCATTCTGCTTTCTTCCCATCCACAGACCTCAAGTAGTTTAACTACTTAAGACTTGTTTGTCTGATTATGAGCTCGTAAGACAGTAGCACAAGACTATGCCATTCTGTCTTCCTCAGAGGATTCTTGCAGACATTTTCCACAGATACCTATGATTCACTGGAGTTTAGATTTGCTTAACATGTGCTCCCATTGAGATAAAAGTTGGAAGTGTTTGGAATATTTTTAGCAGCCTCATTTCTTCTGGAAGTACTTTTTCTTGCATTGTTATGTAGCCTTGCATTATAGGTGGTGATGCCCAAGATTCCCTGTTTGGACATAGAGTCAGATCTGCTCTGAGCAGCCAAAGCTAGAAGCCTGACACTCAGCTGCACACACCAACAGAAGATACAGGCACTGAGGCATCCTCTAGCTGTGCCTCTTTGTCCCAACCCACTACAGGAATATCAGACTTCTTAATTAGGAGATCTAGTAAAGTACCTGGAAATATTGGTGGTTGGGTAGTTTGAGCTGTACTGAGTCACAGCCAAAATTTGCAAGCAAGAGTAACATTAGATACTCCATCTGACTTGCTGTAGCTGTTCTTCCTATAATTATGCATTTGTTTTGTAAACCAGACTAAATTCAGCACCGAGTCCAAATTGAATGTCGCAATGTGTTTAGAAAGAGGCACTGAAAAAAATAGTTTATGTCAACTGAGCACTTGTTTCCCTAAAAGATCACGAGCTGGCTTGCTTGGGACAGGCAAGTCAGTACCAGGCAGCTGCGACACTGATAGGATTAGAATTAGTCTAAAGCTAAAGCACAAGATGCAGAGCAGGAACACGTGATGGATGCTATTCAGAGATCTTCTGTAATTAATCAAATTAGCAGCACTTATGAAGGAACCACTGGACTTGAAACTGAGATATAAAATTCAAGAGTGAAACAATCCTGGGGCAATCACCTCTGTTTTAAATGCTAAAGGTAGAAACATCTGTAAATTTAAGGGAGGAGATTGAATCCAAAAGCTTTTTGTCATAAAACAGGCAGAAGAGAAACGCAAGGCCTAGCTCGGGGTAATTATATGATTTTAGAAACAAAGCACAGGCCATAAGAATGGTTCGAGTATAACAAAACAAAGACCAAAACCCCAAACTCTTAACGCTGTGCTCTTAACTCTCAGGAGACAAGACAGAGGGCACAAACTGAAGGAAACTGTCCATAGAGGCAGCACAGTGCATTAGGTGAGCAAGCCTTCACATCCAACAGGACAGCTGGAAAAAATCACTTGAGTCACCACTCTGAAGAACCAGAGCCAGTCCACAAAAGTAATCTGTGTTCTGGGATGTTTCCTCCATCCGATAATTGCTCCAGGACAAAAGCAAAGCTTTTATTCACAGGCCATATTATGAGGCTTGCAAACGAGAGTGAAGAGACTTGTTCCAGCAAAAATTCACTTTAAATCCTCCAGTGAAATAGCATCTTGCATAGAAATACGATAACATGTTATTAACAACACAAAGCCGCCTTTCAGTGCTTAACTCCCTTTTAACCATGCAAGTGTAGGAAGGGTGGGAAAAGACATGAGTTATTGAACTGCGAACAGATGAACACAGTCCTCATGATACTCAGAAAACCCCTGGGAAATTGGCCATTCTTGTAGAGCACTTTTGAGATTCATAGGCTTATGGTTTTCTCTAAAGCTGAGAAATAAATACTGAAGAAGTCTAACATCTAACACTCCTCAGACCTCACAATTTCACTGGCACAATTTGCTAACAGTGACACTTGCCCTAGGGTACAGTCATCGCTGCTCTCCAGCACGGAAAGCACCTTAGTATTTATGACATGGAATCTGCAAGTCTCTCCAGCTCAGGCATATGCCCTACACCCATCTTAAACAGAGCTGCATCCAGTTAGTGCTTTCATATTTGGGTAATTTCAACTTGGAAAACGCTGACTATGCTTCTAGATATCTCAGGTTGTTGTGTGCCAATAATGGAGGGGGAAAAACACTAAGAAGTAACAGCTACCAGTTGAGCATCTAATAAATGTAGCATAGAAAAATCAAGTACTTTCAAGCTTTTGAGGGCTGCAGACTACATTTTTTATAGCTAGTTCTGTTTTTTTTTTTTTTTTTTTTTTTAATAACACCAGCAATATCTGTAGCAAACTGCACTTAACCAGAAGCCTAGGGGTATCATAGTCACCTCTATAAATTAATGCTGCATGCAGACCACAAGTCAAAACACAAAATTGTGTTAACAGAAAACGTGCAAAACCCTTTCTGCAGTAAGCACCAAATTTGGGCAGACAGATGGGACACTCATGTGTCACCATCCAGGGTGGCCACCTGCCAGCTGCCCCCATCCTTAGTTTCAAACTCTCCAGTGGCCAAAATTCCTGCTGGAGTGGGTGCCCCATAAAGCTAAATCCATCTGGACAGAGGGCTGCACAGCCATCATGTCAGCAAGAATCCAAGCGAGCTGTCAGTGCAGCCCGCTGTGGAAATACACTGCAGGTGCAACGTCTGTCACCATCAAGATATTGCCCCTCAGCAAGGGTCCTAGTGACCTTACTCAGATCAGCAGCTATAGAAGCACTAAAAATCTCCAGCCTAGTGAGATTCCCAGGCTGCATCCACTCACATACAAAGATGAAGGTGCAAGTCTAACTTCAGTAGGAAGGAAACGGGACAGAACACAAGGCAAAAAAACCCTCAGTTCTTGACTAGACATTTCAGGAGCGGAACACCCTAAAACATGTTCAAGTCATCTGTCCCTCAGCATAAGTGTAGGATTAAATCAAATAAAAATTTGTTTGCCTGAAGCAATAAGAACCTCAGAGCATTCTCCTCTCTGATATTTAAGGAAAACCATTCTGCTTTTTTCCTCCCCCCCTCTTCTCTCCAATGGAGGCCAGTTTTATACTTGGTTTCCTCTGCCTGAGTTAACTTAAAACTAGCTCAACATCAACAAGCTGTTGTCTTAAAAAGATTTTTGACCATCTTCCTTTTTTGTTCTCCTTGCTTACATGTTAAACAAGCAATGCCAGTTCAATCTCCTGATTTTCCTTACAGTTTCTGGAATATTTCTTCTCTGGAAAAACTTTTAAGTGCTCTATACTTTCTCTCAGAATATTTGTGTAGTTCAGTCTGCCTGTCATACAATGTACTGTTCTGCAATCAGAGCCAGCTGAGAATCAGGAAGAATTATGCTCCATTCAACTGCAGAGTGTAATAACTCAGCACTGCTTAATTTAGCACAACACAATACCAGCTCCCAACCATTCCTTGCTAGAAAAGCTTTTAATGGTACGAAAACAATTTGACATCAAGGATGGAACAAGTTCTTAGAAGTATCCAGCCAGCAGCCTTTCCTACTTTCATAAATGTATCCTACAAATAAAGCAAACCCTTTGAGTAATCAAGTAAATTAAAACATAGGTGTTTGAGGAAAGTTATCAAATCTTTGTCTGAGGTACTCAGATTGTTGCATTCTAAATTCTTCCCTGTTTCTAATGTCCCCTAAAGAATTTCAGACCAGCTGTTCTTACATCAGCCACAAAGTTACATGGACAGGTTACATGGACCACAAGATTTCATACATCACGCTGAGTCATCCTACAACATGCACAGAAGTATTTTTTCACTTCCTTACAAATACTTTATCCCTGCCTCTTTCAAACCAAGGTGCAAGAATTGTGTCAGGACCACAGGTCCTACAATCATAAACTTTACTAAAACTAAAATCACCAACACAGCATACCCCAAGTTTTCACGACAATTGAACAATTGAACATGACCATGAAATCATTATTTCAACATTTTTCCTCACAACAGTCCTTAAGTCTTTCACTTGCTCCCTGTGCTGGATGGTTATTCCACTTAACAGGTATTCCCTAGATTAGTTCTTTACTTCAACTTTATTTATCCTACATCTTTCTACGTTGAGATCTATTGGCCATCTGCTGACCTGGTCTCAAGTGAGACTATTCTAAGTTTGCATGTATTCCTCCACATTATTTGTTCTGCCTCTAATCCTGGCAGCACATACCATCTTGGAGGTTTGTTTTTGACATTTTTACATGTCAGTGATAGGTGTCAAGAGAAATGGCTCAAACAGTAATAAAGAAATTTTCTTCTAATGCAAATTCCAGTGTTCTCCAATAATTTAAAAAAACAGTTTCTCCCACACACCACAGAAAACACTTTATATCTTGTCTTAAACAAGATCCATACTGTCTCCTTTTCTCCTAAAGGAAAATGACCTAGAGGTCTTCAGAGTAAACTCTTTACCATTTTGAAGACCTCTCTATTCCTTATAAAACCTATTCATATTTAAAATTGATCTTAAATGGCCTTATGAACCAGCTGATGATTTTTAACTCCCTTTTTCAAGCTGTTTTCTATTATTGGCAATAGCTGCATTTTGCTTTGAGACAACAATTCAAAGCCTATGGCATTCAGTTAGAATAGTCCCACCTTGTACATGTGCAGCATATCAGGTGTTTTGATATCTTCTAAAATATGCTTTTGTATCTTCAGATCCTTCTTTAATATCCCTTTGTAGGGGTACACAGAAGTTTAAAATACTATGAAGTTCATATGTTTGTAAGACCTTCTTGCAAGGGATATTTAGGAAAAGTGCAGTAATTTAAACAATTTGCTTTCAAAAATCCAGTTTCATTTGTGGTCACACCTCCTCACTTCCAGACTGTTCTAGCTGAATGCTCAGGTTTGCAGTGCATCTATATACATTAGCTTACTAGACTGAACTAAAACAGCCTGCTTCATCAATGCTACTCCAGCAACTCAAACCACAGGTTACCCTTATGGGCATCAGCTCACTCACTGTTCAGTTTCTTGCTATGAGGCAGCAGATACAACATGCCCTTGTCTAACTCCCCAAGGGCTCTAACTCAACTCTCCATTTAGTTCAGTGATAGCATTGATTTCATCTAATAAAGCATCTAGTATTGTTTTCCAAGGGACACCCTCTTCATCCACATTTATACATTTACAGCAAATTCTCTCTTACTGGCTGCTATTTGTTTCCACAGGAGAACCTCCACTTGAGCAGTAACTCAACAGAAATACATCTAAGGACAAAGCTACATACAGACACATGTAGCTAGGTTTTGTAGAAGACATGCAAGTGTCTGTGCTAAATAAGTCCTTTTAGCACCAACTTAAATTATGAGCAGAAGCCTCTCGCCTAGCAGCACAAGCGCTACTGCTCTCCAATGGAGGGCAGCAGTGGGGGAAATTACTCCTTTTCCTAAAACAGCTTTAATTCACCACCAACTTCCTACCAGGAAATCTGCAGAGTTAGCAAGAAATGATGTTAGGGAGTCACCTTTTGTTGCTTGGAGTTTAAGTATTATGTTCATTTGAACTTCCCTCTAACATTTTATAATGCCTTAAAAACACTGTAAACACCTGGGACTGTTGCACTACACAGATTATTCTCTATCCCACTGGTAATGGCCCCAGCCAGCACCTTTAACAAACCTGTCCCTGAGCTTTCCAAATCCAAGCCCTGAGTTTGCATTCTTTCCTACCACATACCCATGTACAAAATAAGTGTCCTATTTTACTATACAGTAGCATTTTACCTGCAGCAGTACAGGATCCAGTGGCTTCCTTCCTGCAAATGCCTGAGGCATAGCCTTCCCTAGACTCACTGCAGGATTAAGATGCACCTCCAAGCTGCCCAGCAACATTTCCTAGCATCTCCATCAAGCTCTGGTAAGCACTATGGATTTCCATTGATTTTCAGATTACATTTAGAGAAGGGACTATCATTCAGGACGAGTTATACAGAGCTGAGGTCCAGGTCCATCACACTTAAGCGAGGCACAGAAGGCAGGAGTGCAATAGCACTAAGTTCCCACTGTAATCATCAGAGACAGAGGCTTTCAGAAAGCAACTCAGATCTTTGAAGACACAAATGGTTTTTCTTAAGTACCCATCTCCTTCCAGAAACCTCAGTGTGGTGCTCAAAATTAAGCATCTGGGAGGTCCCAGTGGTTTCTAATAAATACTGCCATGTTGGGTAAAAAATAGAGTGGGTGCATAGGTTTTAGAATCAAACACTGAATAAAAGGAAGGGATTCAACATAAGGGCCTTACCCAGTGACCCACATCACCTGCATATAACATGCTATAGACTATTGAAAATAGCCAATTGGTGTCCATCTTGACCTCATGTAGAGCTAATATCTCCCTCATAGTGCACTTACAGTACCA
>JAVCKT010078383.1:0-15007 GCA_032273925.1 Rhynchotus rufescens
GGCAGCGGCTGCGGAGGGGGCGTTAGGCGGGTGACTTCCCCCTTTCCCCCCTTTTTTCCCCTCTCTTTTACCTCCTGTTTAAGCGACTCGCTCATTAAGCAGGAGCGAGTGTGCAGGTGGATGAAGAGGAGAGCGGGGCATAACTCTTATTAAATTTTCCGAAGAAAGGCAGTGGCACCTGTTAAAATTAGGGCCGTGGTGCTTTACCTCTGCTTTGGGAAGGTTTTTTGTTTAAAGTGGTATCTGTAAGTCACGTGACCAAAGCCTGTGGGAAAAGGGACTTTAATGGGAACACAAATTGAGCAAATGTACCTTAAAGCAGTGGTAACAATGCTTGTAAGCAATGGGAACCAACAGAACCATTCTGTTATTATAAAAAATAACATTATGAATGGATTTGCATCCCCCAGTGCAATCCCTGCTCTTATGGTCAGCTCCTCGTGTAACACGTTACTGACCAGGCACAAGGCTAAAGCTGTCTAGACATCCTCACGTGTGTGTAAACCTAAAGGGCTGTGCAAACTGTGCTCCTATCACGATTAGATTTGAATTAGCTGCTTCTCTCATTTTTGTACTTATTTCTCAACGTTCTGACTTTATTTTGTTTAATAGCACCCTGCTTGGATGTAAGATTGGATGTATTTTTAGGTCACAGTCCTGATCTTGATGGGTTCTTTGTTTGAGGTTCAGTTCAGTACTTATTCTCTAAAATGAGGAGAACCAAGAAGTTTAATACTCTTCAGCTCAATCTCAGCTCTGCTACTACTCTCTAAAGGATATATATATATATATTTTTTTTAAAAAAAAATCCTGATTGAATTATGAAATTGAATTGTAGGAACTTAAAATATGATGTTCTGGTGGGGAAAAACTCACCGTGGTTTTGCAATCCTGTATCAGATTTGATAGGTGATTGGTTACGTGGTGTAAATGGGTGAACTTTCCAGTCCAGAGTAAGTCTATGGTTGTCCTTTTGCACACACATGCACAAATACATGTTAAAACGTTTCTTCCTTTTTAGTGTGAACTAGCTTGGTATTTTTCCTATGTTCATTTGAGTTTGATGCTGCTAGAATATTTAGCTGTAGAAGGGAATTTCTTAGTTAATCTGTAAATCCTCAAGCTGACAACAGCTTCCAGAATAAGATACACAGTTTTCAGTTGTGCTTTCTCAGAAGGCAGAAGTGTCATTTTATGCGTATCAGCAGTACTGTGGGGGCTCGGAATTAAATCTGACAGAAACCTTGGTTAATGGGGGATGTTTTCTTGAACTCTTTGCATATAGGGTATCCGCATGGCGCAGCAGTGCGCACGTAGGAGAGTGATGTGAGCTGCCGTGGAGTGTATTAACAACTTGAGTGCTAGTGTGAGTGTGTGTAGCCCTAAAGCACAAAGATGGTTATGTAGATATTGGGAGGAACTCTAGTGAAGTTGTACAGACATATCTGTAAAGCCTGCTGTAGTGTTGGAGGGCTGTGCTGTCTCTGTGATACGATAATATTCAAATCTTTGTGTCTTTCTTTTTTACAAGGATAAGTTGTGACCTCAAATCATTGAGGAAACACGTTTAATGTTCAAAACTGCAAACCAGTGACAGTTTTTAAAACGTGTTAATGGACACTGTCTGCTGAGCTTGCATTTTCCAACACTTGGATTTGTGTTTCTGTTTGTCGTGTTCCTTCCAAGCTATTTAAGCTGCAAAAGGAACATACAAATGCAGTTTAAGTTCCATTTCCATTTAAGGGGAAAGTGGAATCCTTTGGGTCTGAAGTGGCATTCTGGCAGACAGAAAATGTATTCTGTGCCTTGGTTGTTAATTTTTATTTCATTTTGCACATAAATATGCCTTGATATAATCATAGGGTCATAAGTTTCAAACTTGCAGCATCTTGCAACATTGTTAATACCTATAGATGTGGATTCTGACTTTTTTCTTTTGCTGTTTTGTCTTCCTCCTCCCAGCCCATAATGAGCCTGTTTTTAGTTTTAATTCCCTTGTATATTTTCTTCTCCATCAGTATCTCTACTTCAGTGTTCTAAGTGCTGCTCAAACTGTTGCCATAAGACTGGCTAGTTTGGAACTGCACGTTTTTTTTCTGTCAATAAACATGTTTCTACAGTCTGTTTTCGTCAGTGTTTTTGCACCCTGGCTGTACTAAGTTGCCATCTCTGTTATTGCCTGACCGAGGTAAGCTAAATTCAATCAGGATTTGGCCCCTCGTGTGTGATACATACACGACAAGAGGAAAGGTCGGGCTAGAATGAATCACTAACAGTGCTGCAGCAATGTGGTCAGTGCTCCCAAGCACCATTAGGGAATGGCAGTGGCATCTTGCACCCTTGTTAATGAAGAAAGAAAAAAAAAACATTTACCAGGCAGCAGAGTGTGAATACATATGTCTGTAGATTCCTTGTGTTCACTGGTCAAGTCTGGAAAAAATATATCAAAGTGGTATTTTGTTGTGCTGATTGTTCTGTACTGAAAGTCCTGCATGGATAATATGTACAAAAAATCACTAGGTTGTTATTATTTAAATAAATTTAAGTAACTATGTGCCCAAAGATTTTAAAATCAACATTCCTGATAAATTTCATTAAAAGCCAGTGAACTCTCAGTCCTTGACTGTTGAATAGCAGGAATACTTTTCCCCACTATTTTTGAAGAATCTGGCAGTAAAGAAGATATAAAAGCTCAGAAATGAGGAAAACTCTTCCTAAGAGTAGTTGTGTTTGAGATCTTTTGCTGACATCATTGCCTGTGTATAAAGACAGTTATTTCATTACCTTCTGATACCATATGGAAAATGGTTACTGCAATCATCATTTTTTTTCACTTTTAGATGTCAGTGTTATCTTGTTAACATCATTCATATTATCAACTGGAAAAATTTGTAATATTGAGTTACGTGATTTTTAGATATATATGTAAATTCCCGTAACTTTACAATCAAATAGGATGTATTCTTCATTTGTATCTTAATATGCTTTCAAAAGATAAGTTGACAAATGCTCATGAGAGGAACACTTTGGCTTCTAATACTAGAAGATGAATTGCAGTTGGGTGTAAAAGTCTGCTTATATTACATCTGCAGCCTAAAAGAGCAATAAATATGAAACTATTTTTAGGATTTTAAAATAGTTACTCTCAATCAATGACTCACATACTGTCCCTGTTTATCTTTCTATCACTTGTGTTCTAAATATTGCCTCAGTTTATTGGGGGATGTTTCCTCATTTTCTCGTGTGTTTCTGCTTCCCTTCTGTTCATCCGTGTGTATTTGAATCCCCCAAGGAGCATGAAACTGTTCCAGCCAAAACCATCCTCTGCCCTGTGTGTGCCAGGGTGGAAGCTCCAGCTGAATGGGCTTCTGTGAATCCTGGTTTGTGTGGTCTGAATTAGCTGACTTGGATACATAGTACGTGCAGTCTTCAGCCCCTGTCCAGCCCTGTCAGTGCTGAGGGATTTTTTGACCATGAGTAGCCTCTTTTTGTGTTTCTTAACATCAGTAGGAATTTTTTGTTACTTTGGCAAGGAATCACAGGTTGCTATCACGTGAAAACAGGTTTTCATCACAGCGGACTTTGTGTAGATCTGAACCTTTGAGCAATATTTTTTAAATAAAATTGGAACTTCGAACTGCTTAGAATTTTATGAGGAAAGAAGTAGTGATACTGAGAAACTGCAGCCTGACCACTGCAGCAAAGTTGGTTTTCAAACAGCTGCATCTGCTGAATGAAATTCCCATGTCATATGTCCAGTCCTAGTACTGTATGTGATGCAAAATGACAACGCTGTGGCTCAATGGGCGAAAATGCCCATTTTTGCTGATTCTCACGCTAAGGAACACATGGGTAGCTGTCTCGTCTGCATTGCTCTCAGACAGCTTTATACTGTGCTCTGCAACTTGTTATGTAATGGACTTTTTAGTGTAAAGGGTTTTGTTTTCTTCCTAAGGCACGCAGTAGTAGCACTGAAAGTATATGGCCTGGGTCTGTTTTACTTTGTGGCCTGCAGCCATGCATATCTGCAGTCTTCAGGCACTGCTTTGGACCTGCATTATATTGAGCCAAATAACCTGATACCTTGGATCAAGCTTCATGCTCTGCACAAAGTCCTGTATTCTGTAAAATGACATTATTCTCCACAACCATGCTGGTACCAGTGGCTGCAGTTCACACCAGCTGTTTTCATTTGCTGTTTTTGCCATGTAATGCAGTCGAGGACTTCTGCAGTTCATGGATTCTGTCATACACGTAAGTCAGTGCATTCTCTTGTCTTGTCCTGTATTTGATTCAAAACAGTATTGAGGCATTTGTAGTTTCTATTTTGTTTTTCCCCCAAAGGAGGTGTCTGACCTGAACTGAAAGTAATTTCCATCTGCTGCAGAAAAGATGGAGGAGGAGGACACCCTATTCTGCTTGGGGGGGTTAGCAAGTTTCTCAGAAAAAAATGCCCTGTTTTTATCCCTTTTTAGCAATTTAAACATTAGAGCCAAGAGTGGAAAAGGCTGTGGAAAATAAACCCTGAGAGCCAGGACTTGAGGGAGGCTCCTCAGGGCAAAGTTACTTGCCTTGGTCTTCTGTGGGATTGGCAATTGCAGTGCTGCGACCCAAGCTGCTTTATTTAGGGAGTAAATAAGAGATTTCAGTCTTCTGGGCATTCAAATTGGCATCTTTCACCAGCCCTGAACTGCATATACAATGGTTCTTTAAAAAGAAACCCCCCAAAACCTTTTAACTGTGATCACTGCAAACTAAAATGAAATGATTCACATGACTGTTATGGTTTTGAAGCTGCATGATGAATAGCTGGAGGGTTTTGCTGCAGCCATACTGAAGAGAAGGCTAGAAAATTACCATGTTCCTTCTCCAGTGATATATATCATAATGTTTTCCTGCTTTCATTCCACGAATGCATAATCTGTGTTGCCAGCACTGAATATTGTGATATGATTAATTTAGGGATTTATGACAAAAGGAATGTAATTTTGTAATCTGGCTTTTACCGGCAGTGCTGCAGCAGGGATGATTCTCTCTAGCAACAGGGAAGCTGTAGCACAGCAAAGAGCTAGTGACGCCAGAGAAAGAGTTTCTGCTTATTTTGTTAACCTAAGGGGCTGAAGAAGGGGCTGCTTCAGTTTAGGCAGGAAATTTTTAAAGACAGAGATCTGCTGCAAGTGCAGGTTCTGGTGGTTTCTCCGTGATCAGCTTGTTGTAGAGGGTGCCAAACAAGCATTCCCTGTCCTGAGGTGCATCTCAGTTATCAGTCTGATGCCATCTATAACTCACAGGCATAACCTGCATCTCAAAGCAGGAGTAAACATGCAGAATCTTTAGAAGAACGCTATCAAGGAGAATTTGATGTCTTTTTATTATGATTACTATCTTTTCCGTAGAACACTTATTGAGGTTGCTGAATGTATGTGACAGATGGTGCTCTTATGTCACATCCCATCTCTCGTTTTACTTTGCAACGTGCAAGCCTTCCGTGCATGTGCAGTTACATCAGGGCCTCGCGCGCAGGGCCGCGCGGTCGCGGCGGCGGCGGCCGAGAGCAGCAGTGCAGCGGAGAGCAGCAATGCAGCGGAGAGCAGCAGCGCAGCGGAGAGCTCGGCGGGGCGGCCGCGCCGGCAGCACGGCCACGCGCCCTGCGCTGGGTAGGGTTACCTGCTGGCTGCCCTTTTTATGATGACTTTTATGGTTTTACCGCCGTAAAGCACATTTCAATGCAAAGAAGAAAGTGAAAATGCACCATCATTTCAACCATTGCCAAATGCATTTAAATAACTAGACAGATGATATTAATTACATAATAACTGTTCTTCTTTCCATGTTCTCTGTCATATAAACAAATAGCAGTTGCCTTACAGTAAAGGGTGCAGGTTTACGTGGATC
This sequence comes from Rhynchotus rufescens, assembly GCA_032273925.1. Taxonomy (NCBI): domain Eukaryota; kingdom Metazoa; phylum Chordata; class Aves; order Tinamiformes; family Tinamidae; genus Rhynchotus; species Rhynchotus rufescens. The sequence goes on from JAVCKT010078383.1 coordinate 5,896, forward strand.
TTCCTTGCTGGGTATGTACATACCTTGTCATTTTTTATGAAGTAAACTAGGTATGTGTATGATTCTAACATTGGAATGAAGAAAAATACATCCTACTATTTGCTATATGTGGAATTACTCCTCCACTTCTGTTACTTGGAACGTTAACTTGTGTCTAAATTCATTACAACTTTTTTCACCCTCATTTATTTGTATTTCATCCTAAATAGTTTCTGCAGGGATTTGTCCTGTGTTGTTGTTTGTTTGTTTGCTTTGATCTGGACTAGTAAATGGAAAGTTCTGGCCTTTGCTTTTGTTTTTGGCTTAAAGTGAGATCTTAGGCAAATTCATCCACTATACTGATTTCTTTATTCAGAAGTTATCTTCATCTTACAAATATAGATCCTAGAAATATATGTGAAACATACCGAAGAGATAAAGCTGACAAGCTAATAATGTTGCTGGGATGTTTCACTTGAGGCTTATCACACTTATTATTATTATTCTAATCACTGAATCTTAATGTTTAACTGTTGTTTGTGTGTATTCTTCCATAACATAATACACATAACATAAATGAAGGTAATGAGAACATCTTCCTTCAAAATGCAAAGGGGAAAAGAAACACTTAAGGGTAACATTTTTCACTCAGCAAGCTATGTTGCCAAGTCTAGTATTCCCTTTAATACTGTTATAATTGCATAAGCTCTCTCATGCCCCCATGTTTTGTCTTCATTGTTTTTTGAACACCATTTTCAAAAATATAATTAAGTAGCTGTCCATGGTGATTGTAGCTTCTGTAGCTGCAATCAAGGCAGTTCATGTTATGTAACTGCAGGGAAGTGCTGTTGCTGTATTAAAAATGTTGGCTATTACTAATCTTGATAACTTTTTGCAATAAAGTCTGGGAAATTATATTTAATTCTTCAGAACTTGGGTCAAATAAAATTGTAAAATATTATTTATATATTTATGCCTATTCTGTGCTTCTGAAAATATGCTGTATCATATAATCCTAATCATAATTCAGCATTATGGTGTTTAATATTTTAGTGGCATTAGTGTTTTCTTACAGCATTGATGTGCTATGATTCTGATGCAGCTGAACTGATGTTTCATTATAATAGAAATCACCCTTTGTAGTAAAGTGTGAAGGCAGCCACACTGATGTGTGTGTTAAGTGAGATGTGCACCTCACCAGGGTATGAAAGCTACTTGTGTTTTATGAGGAGCAGAAGTAGATCAGAATCGAAGCTTTTTGTGCTCTTAGTAGTAAAAAAGATGGTGTGAGCAAAATTACAGTTGCAGGCCTGAACCTGTTGCAAGGAAGAGAGGTGTATGTGTATGAACTTCTTTATCATTTATATATTGCATTTCACATCTGTAGCTATATAATGAATTGTTGCTGTCATAAAGTGACGGGATAGAATGAAACAAAATACCTAGAGTAGAACATGTTACTTCATATAACAACCTTTCGTGGCTTTAAGTGGTCAAAGCTAAAGAATGTGGTATTTTTTTATTAATTGGAAAGTGGCTTCCCTAAGTGACAGCATTTTTTTTTTTCCATTGTGTTAAATAATAGCTGGGTTATGAGCAACAGGCCAGCTAGAGGTCTCCCATCTGTTCATATTGTGTCTCTGAATGGTCTGCTTGATGCAAGTTGGTTGTTGGGCAAACTATTTTTAATGGGTATCATGAGCAATTACTGCTTTCTGCGTAGTTTAATAGCTGTGTCCTGCACCTCTCTCCAGTGCAGCTGCTGCAGCCGTTCTTTGGAAACGTGCTGGGATGTGAAGAGGCGCCAACCTGCAGCTCCTGACAGCTGCAAGCTTTTCTGTGCTGTTTCTGATTCCTGTTCATTAGGGAATGAAATTAGTTGTGTTAACCCTTAGGCTGTTTATTAGCATAGGACTCATTAGCAATTAAAGAAGATCAGGTAAAGAAAAAGTATGCTGAGAGGTCGGTCATGTTAGAATTCAATTATTGTCTGATTGTTGAGACTTTCAGCATTTTGTGCTGCTGTATCTGCAGCTGATAAATCAGATCGGATTAAATCTTGAATAACATTCATGTTCCTTGACCCTTTTGACGACTTTAATCTTCTGTTCCCTCTTAGTCTTTGTTATTGAAATACTGACACATGACAAAATAGTTGTGTTTTTTTTTTCTTTTATATGAATAGATTCTATTCAATTCCATATTGTAGTGATTGAATGTTTGCAAGGGCATCCTTAATTTAAATAGTGATGGTACTAGTATGGTGCTGTCCATGTTGTGTAGGTCAGGTTTGTATTCACGAAAAATTACTTGCTACTGCATGATGTTTGTGATGGGCTTTTTGAATTTGTAGCTTTGTGACCTAATAGCTAGATGTTTGTGTCATAAAGCTTTGATCTGTTTATTTCTGTTTATTTCTAATGGTCGCCTACATTCTCAGCCTTATAAAAATGGTCAAGGCAGAAGTCATCTTTGGAGCCTTTAATGCTTGACTGCTGGTCAACGTTCCCAACCATGTGAAGGGAGATGAGTTTTGGGGGTGCCTGTCTGTAGGTTTTGTGGCTTCACTGACAGGAGCTTGGGAGAGCAGGCAGTTTGGAAAGAACATACACTTTAGTGAGTGTGCAGAGTTATAACAGTTGCTGAACACTGGCCTTTGCTAGAAGCCTTACACATTTCATGCAGTTAGCAGGTGATCTGTAGAAGACACCCATTGCCATTACAGTCTGCAATGAAGGAACGTAGCAGTGATGTGGTGTGATAAAATAGGATACTTTTTTATGGCTGAGGTCCTTCGAGTTTCCCTGTGCTCCTACCTTCTATAGATGGGCACCTCTTTGAAACCTTCTGGTCCTCTGCACATCTGCCAGGGGGTCTTAACAGAGCGGAGCAGATGGAGCCTGTCATATCGGAGCAAGAGTCCCCCCGTCCTTCAACACAGTAGCCAGATTTTAAAACTAATTTCCGAATCCTTAATGGTGTTTGTTAACAATACTTGATCTTTTACTTGACTTGTGCCTTTTTAATGATAGAGATAGACATTTTATGATAGCCCTCTGTCATAAGAAGAATAGTGGAATTAATTTTTTATTCAGTCTTGAAATTCTGTCTTCCTCATTTTCCCTTTATTATTGTCTTTCATAGACTTCACAGATGTGGGGGGAATTGCAAGGCAGCTAATCAGGCAACCATAAAAATGCAGGTGCCCTGGATTTGATTTCTTATCCTACATGATAATGTGCCATTGAACCACAGTTGCAATCAGGCAGTTTGTTTCAGAAGCTTAATGGGGTCTCTTGGGAACAGACATCAGTATAAGCCAGCATGGGGCTGTTACTTCCCCACTAAAGTTTGAAAATGGTGAGACTTCGTCCCATCACGGTGAAGTAAAGGTTCCTGTGCTGCATTTATGGCAGGAAGCCATATGGGAGAGGGAGAAAAATGGAGGAAACCCCTAGAAAATGAGTCACAAAGCAGCGCTTTGTGTATGAGGGAGGACATCTGTGAAGTCCCTAGGCACAGAGACTCATTCCACAGCCCTCACGTCCCATGTTCTACCCTTTCTCCTCCATGTATATTCCACTGAGGTTGTTATCTTTACTTCCTGGTGTTCCTGTTGGAAGAGTCGTAGGGTCCCTTGTGAATGCAGTGGGTCAGTATGCAGAACGTTGTGTTGGTTGGTTGGTTGGTTTTTTAAAATTTTTAAATAGTCCAAGCACATCTATTTTTATTTTGTTTTTCAGCTGTACCTTATTGGTGGATCTTTTGGACTCCGTGAATTTACTCAGATAAGATATGATGTCCAGAAACTTCATGGAAAGGTAAGTAAAATGGTTCTTGTTGTTTTCCATAAATTTTCTGACTCGTAAAGACAAGCAAAGAATTGGTATTGGGAGTTTGCCTTTTACCTCAGCACCTAGGTCTCTTAAACATTGAGTAGTGTAGATAGCAATAAAGAGGGTAAAATTATGGTAGATCTTTTAACTGTCTGTGAAGCTGATGGGCATCAGTACTGCAAAAGTTCCATCCTTTCGGTTTTTGATGGTTATTTGGTCACATTCTGGCCCCACGAATTGGCTTCTGGGATCTGCACTATGTTTATAGCCCATAGAAAGCCATGGTAATAATTGGGCATGTTCAGATATATGAGGCTCTTTGTCCCAGTGTTTGTAATCAAGGGAGACATCATTGAATTAGACAGTAGTACATGAAAGCTCTGAGGGGAAGACGCTACACCCTGGAGTTCTTAAATCCTGAACATCTAAAAGAGGACAGATGAATTCTACTATAGCTTGTATTACTGAAGGGTTGCAGCGTCTCTTGTATTTTCTTTTTCCATCATTCTGTTATTTACGAATAGATGAAAGTTAAATAGAGAACAGTGCAGTATTGGCTAAAAACTAGCAACACCAACTAGCAACACCAGCACTGGGCTGGTTATAGACAGACAAATCAACACCGTGGCTTCTGTTTCTGTGTTCATAAAAATAGTTAAGAATTTTAATTCATAGATAGGAGGAGAGATTTGAATGTATTGCGGACAGAGAAGCAAATGTGGTGTAAGTTGTTGCAGAACTTAAGAATAGCAATGGTAAGCTATGTAATTTAAAACAATATTGAAAAAACGGATAATCATAGCATTTATTTGATACTGTTTGTCTTATATTTTTGTGTTAAATGGAGTACTCTGTTATATAACACATTTAGATTAGCAGTTATCAGAAACGGAAGGAACAAGCAGGCCTTTTGGGCATACAGGCAGTAATATGCAAATTGGAGTAGATATAATAAACCAGATAGGATTTTTGTTACAGTTTCTCCTTTGGAATAATAACAAAGCTTATTTAAGTGATACTTCTCCTATAAAGAGCTCAAAAGACTTTCATGGAATTTAAATGAATTAAACTTTACAGGCTCACTGTTAAAGTCAGGATTTTATTTCCATTTTACTGCTAATGAAATGGAGGTTACAAAAAAAAAAAAAAGTGAAGTAACCTGTGCAAATGCAGGCCAGGATTCCTAATACCTCAGTGCCCATCTCTCTTGCTTGGCTTCAGGGATTTGTAAGCTGCAGACAACCTTTGGAGAGCCTGCCTACCACTCTGGTTCCTTGCTAATTGAGCTGTTAGGTGGGCAAGACTTAGACCCTCCTTTTGTGGTGTCCCTCAAAAGCCAGGTATGTTTATGGTAAAATCATGTAAAATTTTAATGGAGAAAAGATGAATAGGTTTGCATAGAGATGACTCTAAAAGCCTGTATTCCTTTACTTTAGCATTCACGTGTAGTTGAATAGGGATACCTGCTTAAAAATCTTTCCTGTAGAAATATTAGAGACTTACTGATTTGGATCAAATTTTAGTCAAACATCTGCAATGTCCTGATCTGCGCTGCTGGCTTTTGGTTATTGTAGAAGCCTAAAGGGAAATAACATATTAGCTACCTGGGAAAACCTGCTTCAATCTATCAGCAAAATCTGCTGACTAAATTCCAAAATTATGATTGTCAGGAAGAATCTTGGAGAGCACAGGGATGGAATAGGACTGAGCAAGGATACATGCACTAGAGCTGCTTCTAGGAATAGTAGCTTGTTAGCGTCATCTTGCCGGGAGGCAAAACATCATAGCCTTTGTAGTCTGCAATTAAGTGTTGGTGTCGAGTCTGAGTCTAAAATTACGTCACTAGATTGCTGTTCAAGTGTGATAAAATAAGTAGGTCCGGATTGACTTTTCCATATACATTGTCCTATGCAAAGTGAGTGCCTCCCAAAAGTAAAATGCTAACAAATCAGGAAAATGTTTTCTTTCTTGCTGAGTTATAAATGATTGCAGGAAGTACAGGCAATGAATAATCAAGATGTCATAAATGTAAACTTTTTGCTTATATGATTTTTACCTTAGAATCAATCAGCTGTTGCCCATTAAAATATGTGTGGCCACTGTGTGGCACTCTAGGAGTTAAAATCCAAGCATGTAGTTTGCATGAGAATAAAGGATTGACTTAATCTTTCAGCACATCAGCTTGTACAAGCATTAAAACCACAATCTTGGGAAAATTACCGAAGGAGTGTTATAGAAGCCCAAATAGTAACAGAGTAATGGTGATGCTGAGAAGAATACTCATTAGGAAGTATGCTAGGAGCATAAAGCTTTTTGTGTGCACTCTGAGTAGATTGCCTTTATATTTCTCTAAAGGGAATGGCAATGTATTACCCTCCTCAGCTCATTTTGAAAAAGAAATCTTCCAAATCTTCCAAAAAGAAATGAATTGAGGGTAGGGGAGAAAAGCATTTTACACCTGCTCTCATAATAGAGCTTGGTAGTGATTTAACTGTGTTGACTGGTTGGTTGATTATACTTGCAGTCTCAGCCTGAGAATGCGGTTGGTACCAGTGGCCAGTGCTGGCCTTCATTAGAAGACACCCAGCAGGATATGATTTAAACAACTACTATCAACATAACTAGAAGTCCTGTTTGTATCTTGATGAGATTCTTACTTCCTTTCCTCTTTTACCATGAAACTTCTTTGTGCCTGTCAGAGTCGCTAAGTTTTAGTGAATCTTTGCCAGTGAAGTGGAGATAGCTGATTGACGCTTCTCTACTTTTCACAGGGAATAGAAAAGTTAATTAATTCACATAAAAGGAATTACTTAAATTCAAACGAGTTTTTTCAGAAAATATTTTCTCAGGTGAGATTCACTAGTTCAGTTTTTTGGGGGCCAAGGTGAAATAGTTCAGAAGGAAACAGGAGCAGAGAATTAATCCCTTGCCATGAGGCCTTCATATCTGATTTGAAGGTTTGCCTCAGGAGGGCCAAAAAGTTCAGTGGTGTCTGTCTATTAAAATACATCTGTGTTGTAATCAAATAGCTTTGCTCCAGTTCACAGAAATACCGTTGTTGCCAAACCAACTGTTGAGATAATGACTACTGCAGCAGCACAGTATTGGAATGAGGTTGCAATATTTACCCAAAAAGAGAAGTAAATTTGCAAGTGACTGGACAAGACTGCTGTGCTGTTGACTGCCATGCTCGTCTTGCTGGCGTTATATAAACTAGCTGAGGAATGTCCACAGCAACAGCAGTCACAGCAATGGCTTGAGATGTCACCACTGAAATTGCCTGCTGGTTATTACTACTCTTACCTAACTGTGGAGTTGAGCTGAACAGGATTTAATGTACTTTAAACATTTATTGTAAAGTTTGTGTGGTTTCTGAGCAGTCATTCACGATTCTGTAAAACATGCTGTTGTCTTCTTTTAAATCATGCATTTTGAGTGACATGAAGGTTTCTAAAAAATACCAGATCTCTGAATACATCCATAGTAAAAATTAAATACATGACTCCATTTTTTATTGTAGTTCTAGGATATCAACAGATTGTTCCTGTCATTAAACATATTGCTAACTGCTGGTGCTAGACAGATCTCCTTTGCTCCAAGGCTGTCCTGTCTTTCTTCATTTGAGAACCTGCATCTCTTTTAGAAAATTCTATTTGTGCATTTTTATATAAATTTAGACTATCAAAGATGCTAAGAATTTAGACAGGATAGCAAACAAAAAACTGCAAAAAACCTGCATTATGATCACATATACTTGTGTTGGTCAATGACTTGAAAACAACAATTTGTTTTTATTGCGTTTCTTAATAGATACACTGTTGAAATCAAGTTACACCCCGATGTTTTTGAAGATGATAAATCTGCCCACAACCTAACTGCCCACAATCTAACAGAGTTCAGCACATCTGTGAGTAATGGCTATAGGCCAGCTAACTGTCTGGACTCGAGAAGCACATGCTGTCATAGTTTATCCTAATGATAACTATTGGACATAACTCTGTATTTCTGCAAGTCCGGGTCATTCCATAGGCTCAGTTATTGTCTGCGTCTGTAGACTCTCTGCTTGATTTGGAACCAAAGGATTCTGATTTATATTCTAGGCTCCTTGATACGTCCACACGTTATTGCACGCTTATTCCATTTTATAATAGATGCTTGAGAAAGGCATCGTTCACTTTTGACCACGGGAAAAGTAGAAAGATTGAGCTTAAGACTCAACTATTATCACATTTAAGTGAGATGAGCAGCATCCTTAATATATGAATACATTTAGTTTAAATTTAATGGTAGGTGGGATACTTTCCACCTAAAGAGTTGTAGGATTTTGTTGTGTAGGATTTTGAATGCACATCTTTAAATGGGATTTATTGCCCTCTAGAGGTACCTGTATCTATTCAGTGAGTGTAGGAGGAGCTGAAACAGAGAGCTCAAGAGCTTGACTTGTGCCTTAAGTCAAAAGTTTTGATGGCTGAAGTTAAATGAGGTGAAACTCCCTATAAATATTCTTTCCCTGAAGCTTTATTGGTAAACAGTAGAGGTGGAGAGAAGATAAAGGACCTCTTAATTAATCTATTATTTGTCTTGTCAATATCGCATGATTCTGGAAAGAGTTTATTTCAGATTCTCCCATATTTTCATAAAAACCACTATTGAAAATTCTGTTTGATTTGAATGTGATGAAAATTAAATCAAAGTGTCTTTAATTGATTTTTGGTAGTTTTTTTGGGAGGATGGGGAAGTTATTTTTTTTCTAAATTTGACAGCGAGGGAGCATGATGTCATTGTAGTATCTGCCACTGAACTTCAGAAGAAAAAATAAATCTTGTCACCAAGCTAGGCTGTGTGCATGCAGTTGGTTTCAGCAAGCTAATGAAACCAGCACCGCACACGTGTCGAGGGGTTGATGGTGGCGATTGCTCCTTCTCCTCCCGCCTCTGCAGTGGGTCAGGTTGGCTCGAGTCTCCAGTCTAATGCAGGCAAACTTTGCCTAATTCCCTTGCAGATGTCGATTTTTTTCAAAGATTGAATTAATGAGATTAGCCCTAGGTCCTTTGAAAATGAAGAAAGGGGGAAAAAATGCTTTAAAGGTTTGAGAGACTCCTACTTCTTTTGATCATAGTTCAGAATCAGTAACTTCAGTTTTGTAACACACGAGGCACAGAAACGGCAAGGCAGAAGAGCTTTCCTTAGCGTGTATTATGGTGATATCAGATGTTTGTTCAGACTTTAGTTTTCTCGCTGGCTTCAGTTCAGTACAGAGTCGTTGTATGGAAATGTGTTTATATACATACGGTCTT
>JAVCKT010078402.1:0-15006 GCA_032273925.1 Rhynchotus rufescens
CCCTGCGTGAGCAGGGGGGTTGGACTCGATGACCTCTGAGGTCCCTTCCAACCTTGGGCATTCTATGATTCTGTGATTCTAAGTGTAGGTACAGAAGTGCTATAAACTATCATATGCTTTGAGCAGGAAGAAAAGTCTGGAAGGGCACCCCAACCTCGGTTAATTATTTAATTGATAGGACATAAAAGGTCATAACCAAACAATGGTTCAAAGTACAGTTTAGTAATTTTCATGGTGCTGAAGCAATCAAAATGGAGCAAACAGCATATAACTTTACACAGCCTATTTATATACCACTTTGTTTTTTAAATCGGATAGCTCTATAGGCTGTGCTGGCTTTTGCTTGCTTATTTTAAAGCAGATGTAAAAGAACACTAAAGCTCCCTGCATGTACATCACCAGAGCCACCTGGCAGCTCCGGAAAGTGGGAACAAAAATCGTACAAGGACAAGCACAACTGTCTGACACAATGGAAATAACCCTCTATGAAAGCGTTTAAAATACACTTTGCAAATCCGCAGTTATACATTATTTAACTTGGCCTTTTAATATGTGCAGTTGAACATTATGGGAGGCTGGTTTACAGTAGAGCTGAACATAGAAAATGTCATCGTCTTAGTGAAAAAGCAAGGTAAAATGAAAACCTAAACATAAATTACCATTTAGCATAAGACAACCCAGAAAACATAAACTGCTTGTGAACAGCATTGCCTTCTTTGCTTTTATAGGAGCCTCTAAAAATGCGATAAAGTATTTCTGATGGGAGAGAGATTAAAAATAACTGCTGCGTATACATTATATGACTGTAGTGGATCTTAATGGGGATATTTTAAGTTTGTTTGGGTATCTTCCTCTACGTGACTGGTATTTCCACTCAAGGTTCCAGAGGGGAAAAAAAAAAGTGATTTTCCCTGCTTAGGAATTCTTGTAGCAGCAGAGAAACTGCAGCACAGGTTTGGAGATGACAATACTCCTTCTTCATCTCTCCTTTTCCTTCCCCAATTTCATCCTTCCCTTGGACCCAAAGAGAGGGCATTCGATTTTGAACAGCCCCATTAATTTTGCGGTGGTTTCAGCCAGCAGAACCAAGTATTGCTGTGCAGCACTTCAATCCAAGTCACTTCTGCGATGCCTTGGCCGGTTTTCAGGACTGGAAGACAAAGAGGAAAGTCTGCTGATTAATGTTTCTGTTTAATGCAGGTTTATAAATCTTCTGTCCTTCGACACATCCTGGCCTGGACAAATACAGCGGCCAAAAGATTCTTATCAGCTGAAAGTGTAGTGCAAGCAGGGAGGAAAGGGAAATTCTGCAGCACCAGCTGGAGCTGCACGGGGAGAAGGTGCTGGCAAAGACAGGAACTCTGAATTCAGAAAAAAAATTAGCTCTCAAGCACTGCTCTTTCTATATGTTCTCTATTTCAGTTGGAGGCAATAAAGGAATTAGACTTCAATTAATTAGCACAAGCTTTAGGTTACTGATGTGGGTAGTGAGGAGCAGGATGATGCCCATGTCAACACCTCTGCTTGGTTTGCTAGTCCGCACATCTCCTCACACACTCAGGTCCCTGCAGCGAGGCGACAGGTTGCTGTTTCTGTTTTATTTTCTTTTCTCAGTAATAACTGAGGGAGACTTTTCCAGGTTGTTTCTGTGACTAACCCTTGCCATTAGCTGCTTTACAAGCCCTTCAGCATCGCCCCTTGCTCCCCAGACGTGACATATAGGCTGACCCAAATAATTCACAATTTGTCACCTCCATCACGTGTCTTGGCCAAGCATCTCCATTAATTTGGATCTCATTCCTGTTGCAAGAGCTGGTGCCTCCTTAGCCCCTCTTCAGCACATCGAACCGCCTGGGAAGGTCCCCTCCTCTCTATTTTTCATTCCCTGGCTTTTCTACACTTAACCTTTCCTGCAGGGCAGGCTCTGCAGGGTGACCCCAAGGACGAAGTGGAATCCAGTGCATGCATAATACTCATTTAGATGTAAGTGTGGAAATATTTTTGCAGTGTTTGGCCCTGCTTGCCTCTGCTGCGGTGAGCTGTCTGACGCAGGGGATGTGTCACATTCAGCAGGTAAGGCAATATTCCCCTGGGCCAGGAATTAATAATGGAGCATGGCTGTGCTCTGCTGGAGCCGCTGGCTTCCAGGGCTGCTGAAAGTGAGTGCTTCTGGAAAAACGCTGCCAGCCCCAGGAATGAAGAATATAAAACGTTGAATTCAGACTCGTGCTCCTCTGTTCTTCAATCCACATTTGTGTAGGTAAAGCTCCCAGAATCGGCATCGATATGATGACAAGTTAATTCATGTTGTGCTCCTATGCCTAGTTGGACTCCTTGGAAGTAATGAGCAAATTGTGGAGTAGCAGAGAGCTACACACAGCCCTCCTGCTCCTGCTCAGGCTGCTGTTTGGAGCTTCCCTTTGCTGAGTGCTCTAACAAGAACAGGGCAACAGCCGGGAAGGTCCCTGGAGAGGCTGCCAGTGGGAAGCCAAGCTCAGTGCAGGTTCATATAGTTCATGTCCTGCCTTTGTCGAGCTCAGACTTGAGCTATGCCCCAGCTTCATCTTGTGGAAGACATTTTCAGCTGGTTCTTTTTTTGGACAATTGTGCATGTCACAAAACCCGTTGATACCGGGTATTCTTTGCTGAGCACATCCCTGAGATAGCGGCCGCAGTAGTCAAGTTAATTAGGATTGAGTTATCAGGGTGTGTGATGACCTTCAAGTGTCTCTAGGCACACACACAAGTCAGGAACTGGGAAGAAAAAGAAAGTGTGCTGTGTAATCACAGCTGTTCTTGATCCTAGCGTTTTACCTTGCAGCAGTCACATTACCGGCACTTTGGGAACTAAAACTAAAATCACTTCTGAAGTGATTCTTTTCTTGTATTTCTTCACAGTAAACGCGCTTAGATAAACCTGGATCATATTCAATGCACATCTGAGGCATACAATGTTTAATCTTATGCATCTGATGTTTAGTCCTATGTGTATGATATTAATCAGAACTCATTCTTTGCTCTGAGGTTTGATGAAGAGTTTTTAATGTCCTTTTTTTTTTCTGCAGGATTTTTTTTCTTAGGATATCTATCAGCTAGAGTGATCACAAAATTACCCAGCACGACAAGTCCTGTGTCGTGTTAGGCACTGTTCCATAAGCTTAAGATAGTTGTTGAAGATAGCTTAAAACTACAAATAATTTAGCTTCAAAAAAAGAGAAGGGGAAGAAAATACACATATCCTATACGTATAAACCCTTCTCTAATTTGCTAGATTATCCTGTATGGAGGAATTGTGTTATACAAGAAACAATATAAACGCCTTTAAATCTCACCAGTGATATAACAGTAATTCTGGTGTGTCTCTGTTCTAAGATAAAATGCCTGTGGGAAGTAGGTGTTTAGGTAAAAGCATTAAAAAGAAAAGTCTTTGGGGAGATAGATGCTGCTACTCTATAGAAAACTCCTTAGAGCAAACTGTTCTTTAGTGCAATGTGCATTGCTTTGCTGAAGAGTCAGCTTTGTGAACCATGGTTCTTTCTTGGCTTCTTGTGGATTTTATGGGGGTAATTTATAGGCTCTATCAGCGAGCCAGGGGAGAGCAGTGCTGAGACGTTACCCCTGAATCTCCTGTGCTTTTGAAAATGGGTTACTGAGATAAATGCTAATATAGGCTTCCCTCCGAGAGCCTGTCTAGAGCTGCACCACTAGGTATATTGCCTCGCAGGAGCGATACAGTAAAATGTGGATATTGGGAGGAATAAGCATACTATTAGTCAATACAAAACCCTCGGCTGCATCTAATCACCAGGCTAAGACAAATAAAACTGACAATTTGTTTTATGTTTCGGATAAGAATTTGGAAAGCCATTGCCTTGTTTATTTGTCATCCTCCCAAACCCAAGACCTTGCCAGTGCTGGTGCTAATCAATATATGTATTACTTTACAAGGCTTGCACAAAGAGAGCTGCTGTGGAGGCTAGAGAATTATTGAATAAAATCAAAGCCTGTCCTTCTCTTTCCCTTTCTATGCATGCACTCTCCCTGGTATTTTTCTTTTATAGACATCTGCTAAAGGAAGAAAAAAAATATCTGTTAGGATAATAATTCAGAAGCATCCTCCTACTAAAATAAAGCAAAATAAAATTGAAACTTATCCAGGTTGCTTGGCACAGATCCCAAGCTCTCATTCCACTTCTAGTTGATGGTAGGATGCTACTTTGTCGAAATGATTAATCAGAGGCTAAATGGCTCTTACCACATAACCCAGCGCTCTATCTAGACTTCCTGCAAATTCACAGGAATCTGCTCATGGTCTGAATCTCTGCCCCCACCTGTCTGCAAGTGATGGGGGCTCCTGCTTGCAGATGTGCTTGGTTTCAGCCCATTCCCTTCTTGCAGCATTAGGCAACTCTTCTGTCCCTAGGGATGGAGAGAAAGCTTCCCTTCCACCCTCAGGAAGGTGGAATGGGGACGCTACATAGCAATGATATGACCCCAAGAATATCTTAGTTATATTCTGCTTATTTATTAATTAATTTATTTTAGGGAATATTCTACCTGGTTCCTAGGTGTCTTGGGAACTCACCCATCCTCTCACCAAGGAACTGCCATTTTTCTCAGGGATTTGACTGTGTCTTCATGAAAAGCTCCCCATTCCTCTGTGTACTTGGAAGGGAGGTGTGTGAAGGAGAAGCATTTAGCAGGTGATTTCGCAGGCATTTGTAGGCATTTTGGCTATAGACTGGTCTATCACTAGATCTGTTCATTGCCAGGAAATAAACTGGAAGTTTTCAGAAATGAGTGAGCAGCCTACCTTCTGTTCCCAAAGGATGATTTAAAAGATCTCCCTTTGAAAAACAGCAGAGAGCCTCTGGCAGAGGTAGAATGAGCATCTTTGAACAGGTGCAGAAAGACATATCTTCAAATTGAGCAAATACAGAAAATTATGTCTATAAACTAAGGAATCTCACAGGTTTCTTCTTTTCCTTAAATGAGTCATAAGCATGGATGCTCACTGAGCATTGCATTTGCTGCGTTTTACTCTTAATCACCTCAGAATAAAAATAGGTAAGTCTCCTGCAAGAATGAATGAATTTAGCCCTTAGATTTACCATTTATTTCTGTAATGACTATCTCAGAGCAGTTACTGTTAGCAGCTGAGTGACAGGCCAAAAATACCATTGTCCAAAACAGTCTAAACTGTAATCCATAATAACTGTGGTATTTTCTTTTCCAGTTCATTGCAAAGATGAAGATCAGGCCTTGCACATTATTCCCCAGCAGGATTCCTGCATGCATGTTAAATGCAGGAGCACGGCAGATTTGTCACCCCTCTCAGCTGATCACTGCAAACTGCTTACATTGAACCTTGCTGGGTATCAGGGAACAAGCCTGGCCTCTTCTCTGTAGGCAGTCGCTATTTTAGGAAGGTAAATATTTTGTATTCATTCTGTGGAGAACATTTTCTATTTATAGCATGGGACAAGAAGAAGGTTGTTGCTTGTGCAAAATTGTCAATTAGAGGCTGTTTGGAGCAGAAAGATATATATATATATATTTTAAGAAGTCTTATTCATGCAGCTGAGGTCGGTTTTCATTAGAGATTCTTCAAACATCTTTGCTTTTTAACTCTCCTGTGAGTTTTCCCAGGGTAGCCTAAGCCTCTGATTTCCAGCAAAAGGACTCAGGCGATGAATTCTTCAGGAGCCAACCAAGTATTATGAGCTTCTGAAAGAAAAAAACAGAAGTCCTGTAAAAGCAAAAAAAGGTTGTTTCTGAATGTCCTCTGCAATACTGGTCCATAGCAAGTAAGCTTTGTACAGTGGCCCTCAAGTCACATTCTCCGTTGTTGTGGACTGGCATGGTTGTTGGATGTCCTCAGAGCAGAACGTCACCAAATTATAACTGCTTGTGGCAATGGGCATGCCCAGAGCTGCATTGCCAATGTCTAAGTTGGGACGCACCAGCTGCCCTTTCATCATGCCTAGACTTAGACCAGAGAGCCCTTCAAAGCCTGGGTGAAACAGCAGTGAAAGGACTTCACTTGCAGTGAAGAAACGGCAATCCACATTACATGACATTATATAACTCATACATGTATGCACCTGTACTTCTACACTGAGAAATTAACTTCTGAAGAAAGAAATAGGATTTTCACAGTAGAATTTCTAACCAAATACAAAGAAACCCTAAAATGTCTCAGTTTTCAGAAGTTTCATCATTCTTTATAAAATTTTTAATTTTTCCAAATGTTCTTTCAAAAATTATATGCATTTAGCATTAAGTTCTATTTTTCATTGAAAAGCTAGAACATTTATGTTCAAATGCAAGCGTCATTCTGCTTGAATGAATACAAATAATTAACTAATTAAAAGACTCTATTAAAAATGAGCAATTTTCCTTGTAGACAAAAGTTTGAGAGTTTCCTCCCGCAAGAAAAGAAAAATGTTATGACACAGTAACAAGGCTGTGCAACAGCAGATGCTAGTATACCGATAAATTAATTTATGCAAAAATAATCTCTTAATTTGGTCCTTTCCTAAACTATTCTCTGTGTTTCTGAGAAGAAACCCAGTCTGTGCAGGCCCAGTCCATCCATTCACATTGCGTTGCAACACTAAGTGAAATCTAACCTGTTTAAAACCAAAGAGCGTTGAACTGGGGACTTCACTGGGGCCTTAGTTTCACTATAGACTACATCAAGTGTTAAGAGAATGACTGTTCCAAGTGCAGAATTTGGGGCTATGAGAATTTCATCATTCAAAATGACAGTGAAATGGGGGAAAAAATAAAAGCAATATCTAAATTCCCCATATAGCAAAACTCCCCATAGATGATGATGCTTCTTCCAAGTGAGTAGACCTGGTTGAATCAGGCCTTACGTTAGTCTATTTGTGAACTTTCTGGGCAGTTTATCACTCCAATCATTTTTTTCCTAAGTTTGTTCTTCCATCTCTCTCCATTTCTCCTATCACTTCATTCATGGAAACACTTAATGCTCCTGGTTCTCTACTTTGTGATTTATGAACTATTTATTCCACATGGCTCTTCCTCCACAAGAGTGGCTTTATCGCTTAGATTATAATGAGGATTTATTTATAAATCCTTTGTTTACTTTACCCCTGCAGGACACACTTGTAATCTGTCTCAGTTTCACGTGCAGAGTGCTGGGTAGTAATACAAAAAGACACCCAGGATTCCAAAACTAAACTGCTTTTTTATTAAACAAATTATTTACAGAGCGGCTCGAAGTGCATTTGCATTCTGACGGTGTTCTCGCAGAGCCTCCTGCAAGCGCCTCCTCCTTCCATCTGTGCCTTTCCCTCCCCGCTCCATGTGGGATGCTCCGTCTTGTCATTTAGCAACTGTTATTGTGTCTTTTGTGCCAGCTTTTGTTACGTTTTGGGGGCAGGAGCTGGTAATAAATTGCTGAACCTCACGCAGCGGTTTGCAGCTTCTTCCCCACGAATGTCTACGTCGGAGATTTGGGGAGAAAAACAGTTAGGGGAAAGCAGCACGAACAAGCTTCCGCACCGTCTGTGCCGGCGAAATTCCTAAATGTAAGTGGAATTTCTGCAAAGACCTGCTGGAAATGGCTGGGTTGTTGTGCACAGGAGGAAAAGGCTGCAGACCCCTGTGCTGGGGACCTCATCCGTGCAGCTGCTGGGGTTCTCACTGCACAGGGGCGTCTGTAGCCACTTCACCGCCCTCAGCTCAGCTCGGCTCCGCACGAGTCGGGTCCCAGCAGCTCCCGAGCAGCCACCCAGCCCCAGGAACGCCGTGCTCTGCCGTCACCGTGATGCAGCCTCCCAGGCTGCTCGCATTGCAGCTGACTTCAACTGCACCGCGGCTGTAAAAAAGGCATTTTCTCCTTTGTGCTACAAACCAACACGGAGATGTGCTCCTGGGCTCCTATGTGCTTGCGCCAGAGCCACCATTTATCACATGGAAGACGTTATGGAATACAAATCAAACTCCATTTGCTATAGAAAAGCATGTAGCTTTCCTGCTATAACACCTATGTGTTTTTCCAGGTGCTCAGCAGTCCCCAGCCGCGGGGTGTCTGGAAAACGACTGGTGTGCACATAGTCTATGTACTCGCTGTAGCTCCGACCCTAAATCCATTAGACAACTGCATGTGCAAGGAGCCACAGCACCGCTTGGACAGCAAGGCCCCTGCATCTCATTCAATGCACACATCAATTTATCTTTCTGGGACTGTCCCCAGCTTCAGCTTTTAAAATTTGGCAGCCCAGCGTGACCTGTTGTCTAAACATGATGTCAAGTGCATTAAGCAAAATGTACTTTCCATTTCTGGCTCGAGGCTTTTGCCAAGGAGAGGGAGCACCGGTCTGTCGTGACCGTTGTCAGAAGTGGACAGATCGCAGCTCTTACCAAGAGTCTCCTTCAGTATTTGTTCCTTATACTACTTCAGAATTTGCTCCCATACAGGTGCATACAGGTATTTCATTCTGTAGGTATCAAGATAGCACTTGCTATATTCATTTTCTTTTCCCTGCAAAACAAATAACTTGTGGGCCATAGGTCCAGTAGAGATAGCATGGGCAGGTTTGCCATGTCTTCGCACAAGGATTTCATTCCTGCCATTTAAATCCTTCTTCTCCTTGCTGTGTGGTGCCAGAAATGTCCTTGCATTTCTAGATGGCTTTGTGATCCATGGTTGTTTTTACTATGGTACGTGCTAATTGGGAGGATTGTAATTAAGTGATTGCAATTAAGTGATACAGCAACTGATATCTGATAACGGAATAAAGGTTATCTCTTCTTGCATGGGTATGGTAAGAGAAAGGAAATTATCAGAGGTGCAAAATCAGGTCCTTATCTTGCACTGTCATAATTTGGATAGAATTCTGGATTGCAGACACAGCAGGTATCCCTGAATACCCTGAAATTATACCCCTAAATATATAATTATACCTAATTACATCCCTAAATTAAATATGCCTAAAAAGCAGGTGTCCCTGAATTATCTCTAAATACATGGTCTACTAGCATCATGATATCTTGCCTTTCTTAGATGTTTGGGAAATATATACTCAGGAGTTCAGACTCTGTTAACATGCAAAAACCCCTTGAGATGCATTACCTGAAATGTGGAAACAAAAAAAAAAAGCAAAAGTTGAGGGTAGTTGCTATTAGAAATTCAGTTGCCTTGTGTAGAAGGAAGTATTATTGACACTTAGAAATAAAGAGGCATTTTCATTATTAAATACTAGTTGTGTTATGAGCAGCTTAGTATGAAGACTTAATATTGTTTCGTACCATGGATACAAGGGGTTGCCAGTTTATGACCAGAGTACTTAACTCCATCAGATTTTTTTTTGAGTGGATTGAAGAGGTATCATTAATTCTTCTTCAAAATCTGGTATCTGATGTATTTTCCTTTCCATGATTCTGCTTGGAAAGTCTATCCTGTAAGATTTTTAAAGGTTCAGTGCTTATGACCACTGTCACCAGCTCTCTCTGAAACACTGCATCATCTCTGAGGTCTATTTATCAAACTGCTTTTATCTTTCTTGCTGGAGACCCCTCCGCTCTAAAACTCATTTCCCTTTCACAATCAGATCTTGTCCATCCTTGAGCAAGAAAATAAAACCCAATGTTTTCTGCCTCTACACATGCATTGGTAATGTCTACTTATTATTTAGCTTTTTAGTCATAATTTGCTATATGTATAAGATGCATATGGCATACAAGGTATCACCAGCTGAGGAAAATGCACAGGAATGATGCTATGGTAGACATCACCCAAGCGTTGCTCTCAGGTAGGTGGCCTTACTGCCTGCCTCTCCTACCATAAGCACAAGTACAATCTGACACAAGAGCTCCCAACCGCAAGAGCCAAGTCTCTTGTTTTTGACATTTTTCACTCGGTTAGATATAATCTAGTATAAAACATTATACCAGAACCTATTTCTGTACATGCACAAAACTGTGAACATGTCCTGGCATTAAGCTTTATCTTTAAAAATGAAATTGTCCCTAGTTAATACAAAATACAGAATTTAAAACTAATCTCAGAAGAGAAATAAATTTATTCATCAAGGGCTGACAATTCTGCCAAGCTTTCTGTATTTTGTAAGGTCTTTTCAAATTATGTTGACCTTTCTTCTTTCCCATCCTTCTTCCAAATAGTCCAAAAAGGTCAAGGAAGGATGGAAAACCCAACCCAGTTAATGAAGCTAATTTGATCTGTAAATTAAATGAAAATCTATTTGGGTGATCAGATTTCATCACACTGGTTTATGTAGAATTCAGATTCAATACAAATCTTATCCACATCTAAGGCAATCCTAATGCACTAAAACTAATGACCCACAGGGAAACCATGAAGACGGGAAACATAAGCAATCCCTTTAGAGTTGAATTCTTGTATAGAATTGTCAGGCTAACCACAGAAAATGCAACAGGTGAAACGTTAAAGGAAGTAGGAGGCAAACAATAATCTACAAACAGGTAATGTTTGCATTCATTTATTGACTGGAATTGGTGGTTTTGCTTTAATTATCTCAGTCATAGGTTTACAAGAGCAATGCAATGCAAGAGGATTGCTAGTGAAGATCCATCTGCAGGAGAAGGGAATCACGGGATGGCTGAAGTTGGCAGGGAACTTCCATAGACATTTACTTCAACTGCGCTGCTTAAACAGGGTCACCTAGAGCACCTTGCCCAGGATCCTGTCCCGAAGGCTTTTGAGCATCCCCAGGGATGGTGAGTCCACAATTCACATTTGACAGCCACTGGGTAAGATACGGAAATTCTGAGAGGCAGGATCCAGAATCCACATCTCTGTCTTCCTAAACTCGGACACAAAGCTCTGTCACCGTTGCTTGGTTTCTCCATCTTCTTTCTTATTGCCTATGGCTCTTGCTTGTGTTTCCGCATGCCAGTACCATTTTAACATGTGGGATTTAAACTACTGCTGCTCACAAGACCCGTTATTTTCCCTGCACATTTTTGATCAAAGAACAACAACTTCCAGGTTAGTGTTTTAACCTGCAAACTTTAACAGAAGACAGAAGGGTGATGATCAAGAGTACCTGAAGGCTTTGAACTGGATAAAATAAGGCCACACATCTAGATGTTTCTCTACTCAGGAAGAATGCCCCCATTCCTCAAGCGAAAGTTTTTGGCCTGATGTTTTCCCTTGCTTTCAGGCTAGGATGAAACAAGTCTCACCAAGTCTCTCTCTTTTCTTGCGACACTTTTCGATCGGCCAGAATGGTTCTCTGGGACAGACAGGGTTATCATATGGATATAACAAAGTCCCGTGGCTGCTTGGCTTCTGCACAGGAAGATGCTCAGGTATTGAGAGATGAAGTCCCTTCCAGCCTTATTTTCTATTAACCCCCAACCTTTTCTTTAAGAAGGACGTTGCTCTCACCCTTTTGCAGATTCTGATTTCCAGATTCCATCATTGATTTCTTCTTATCATGTACAGGGTGCAGAAACAGACCTAAAACCAAATCAATGGTGGTGTTCTGCACCACTTCTCTATCATTAGCTATCTAATTCTTTTCCATTATAATAAATATCTTGGTCATAGAAAAGTGATGAATGTGCTGAAATACACAGAAATTATACAGTCAGACAACTTTTAGCACCAAAGTACTTTTCTTTGGTGGGAGTGGGAGGCAAAAAAATAAATAAAATTTCACAAGGCTGTAACAGGTAGGAAGATGTGAGACCTCACCTTACTCCAATATTCCTCTTCTCGTCAGTCACTGATCATGGAGCCAGGGGGGCTGTTGGGACCATCCAGTTTGTTCACTATGGCCATCCCTGTAGTAATTCCATTCTGAATTACAGCATATCTTTTACAAAATAATTAGCAGTCTTCATTTAAAATTGCCAATGACAGAGGAACTGCAGCATCCTCTCAGGGGCTGCTTCAGCGGTTAATTACCTTCATTATTAACGTGTGCCTTATTCACAGCCTGAAAAATTCCCTGGCTCTGAGCTTTATCCGATGAAATGTCTCACACTGACATTTTTTGGATCGAGGAGTCCATTACTATCTTTTGTGCCGTATGTAGATGATGGTTCTTTTTTTTAAGGGAAACAACTTTGATTCCAAGAGTTCAGCCTAAAATACATATTCCAACCTGCTCTGGCTCCTTCCCATTTATCAGTGTCTGAATTTTCAGACTGTAGGAAAAAGATGCAGTAATCCAGAAAAGCCTGTGCTGATAAACTTTGGCATTTCCACACATATTGCAGGGACTTAATTTTTTGATTTTTCTCTTTTTTTTTTTTTTGAGTTTTGTTTTTGATTTTGGTTACTTTTGCATAACTCAGCTTATTGCTTAGAGTGAAATGTCCTACTGATGGAAGGAAGTGTGATTTTCCTCCAATATTCAACAGAACATAATTTCATCTGCTTTTAAACAAGTAGGAGAAGAATAAATGCTGTAGATTAGAGTCAGCTCTGTCCCTACACCTAACATCATGTATTTTTCCTATTGAAATACTGTGTGAAATCTTTCAAACTAAAAATTTTTCAAACTAAAAATGCGTTACACAGAGACAACAGAGAGAACAGACAAATCTGTGGGGTGTCATCTGCAGTGATTACAGCTCAGTGGCGAAATGTTTTGTTTCCTTTAGCCTACATGTGATTGATCCATGCCAGAAAGTCATGCCGGGAAGAATACATTTTTAAAGGATTTTTTGCAAATTAACGCTGTGAGTACAAAACTTTTGTCAGATTTGCTTTTGACAGCCTAGGCACCATGAAATAAGTTAGAAACAGGGGAAATGGGATGGGATTCAGAAAGAGGGCGAGAGAAGGGATAAGAGAAAAGGAATCTCTAATAAACTTACTTGCACTATATTCAATAGTAGTGAGTAACTTAAAACAGATGATCTGATATAACTATAGCAATAAGGTCTTCTAAAATCTTCCCCACCTCATGGAAGATAAAGGGCTTTGGAAATTCAGGCTTCAGGATTCCATTTTAATATTAGATCAAACAATTTGGAGAGAAAAGGAGCAGTGGGGAAAGCCTTCATGATTCTCACGGTGACAGAGATAGTCACTCAAACACCAAAGAATTGGAATTTCATGCAGTGCTGCTTTTCCATGCAATGGCAATGGCTTTACAGATTTTTTCTATGAAAGGATAAACTCTTGGATGAGTAAAGATAGAGGCAGGAGCTTCCAGTGATTTTGTAATAGTCGCTGATGGAAAGCTTGGAAGCAGATTGCTCCAGGCCAGCAATTGGGATTAATATGTTTTAATTTATACCTTTGTCCACTTTCTGATCTCTCTCATTGCATCCTAGGTGATACACTAGTGGATTTTTATCTCGTTCCCCTCCTTGCTCTTGGCCTTGTTATGTGTTTTCATATCATATTGATGAGATCACCTGGATTTCATGAAGGTCAGTTAAAAACCTCCTTTCACATTCCATATTTAACTCTTCAAGAATTAGCTGTGGCCACTGCAGGAAATCATCATGCTAAAGATCAGTGGCAAGAAGAAAATTATTCTGTTGCACCTTCTGATAAAGACAGGGATAAAAAAAGCCTTCAGGCACACACATCTTTTTTTTCATGTCAGAACTGGAAGCAAAATTTTCCAAGTGAAATACACATTGAGAGCAATTGTTCTGAATTTGACTACATATGTTGACAGCAGTCTTGAATGCAGGCTGGCAGCCTCATTGGATGGATGGGAAAGCTAATTTATGTGAAAGCATTAAGGGAGTTGGCCTTAGGAGGAGGGTGAAAGGGAGAAAGCGCTGTGTGTGTGCTACTGCGTTCACATCTAATGGGATGTGCCATTAATTAAATGAGCTGCGTCTTGATTCAAACTGTGTTTAACTTGCGGGGACTTCAGTAGGACTCCTTCTGCGCTTAAATGAAGGCAGAAGCTTAAGAGTTTAGTTAGATCAAGGCTCTGGTTGCTTACAAAAACTGAGAGTTAAGCCCCAGTGTTAAAAAAGTAAAATAAAATACAGGGCTTCAACACATGTTCAAATCCTAGATCAGACCTTGACATTTACTGTTTGGTTTATAAGACATAATCAGTACTGAGTTACTAATTTCAAATATCAAAATAGTGGAAAAAAAAAGCCAAAAGAGTGATAACCATTTCCAGGGTAAGCATAGATGTTCTGTTTGCTTTCATTCTTCCAGTGCCCTATTAGGCAGTATGATTTAGAGGACTATCATTCTGGGACCTCCTTCTGAAGCAATTAAAAAAGCAAAATGTCTCCTCACCTCAACAACTTTAATTTTTCTATGAATACATAGTGCACATACTGCTTTTTTTCCAAAATTTATTCTTCAATCACTTGGCTTTCAGGTCAAAAAATCTTTTTTTTTTTTTTATCCTCAGTCCATTTTTAGGTCAGAAGAAAGACCAAGAGATCACATCTGATATTAAACGAAGAAAGCCCCATGTCTACGGGGTTTTATTGCTCTTCCCTCAATGACTACTTCTGAGGGATGGGAGGACTGTAATGCCAGGGTTAGCGTTTCAATGACCTTTCCTAAGAGATGACTCGAATCGTAGGAAATGGTGAGGCTCTACCTTTCTCATATCACCTGCCTGTCATGTTAGCGCAGTTATTACAGGGGCATGGACATGGACCCTGACCTCTGGGTCCCCAAAGGGAAAGGGATCGCAAACATTTAACAAGGTAAAAAGATGGCAAAGGGGCAGGTCATCTTTAGAGACAGTAGAAAGTTATGACAGTGACTTTAATGTAGAGCAGGGCTTTGTGTGGTATGAGTACTCCCCCATTTTCTTCCTTTCATATACGTTCTAAGCTTTTTTTCAGAGGTGAGCTGTCTCACTCTGATTCACATAAATCCTGCATAAAGGCACCAGCTAGCATCTTAAAATGGTAACTTCTTTGTGCCATAAAATCCTAAGTATCTCGCGATGTTTACATTATTTTGTTTGTACTCCTCCCTTAGTGAGGGCACATACTCCCAGCACACGTCTTTATTTGTGTTTTACTTCTATACACCTGAGT
>JAVCKT010078487.1:0-15000 GCA_032273925.1 Rhynchotus rufescens
GGGGGAAACCCGCGCACGAGACCCCCCCGCTGAGCATTTTTTCCTGGGTGTTTTTTCCTTGCTATCCGCCCTGGCCGGGGCGGAGGGAGCTGCAGAAAAGTGCGGTGGGGATAAAGGCTGCAGAAACGCTCTTGGAGCAACCGAGCAACGCGGCTGGCGGTAAAAACGGATTTATTATTTTTTTTTTTTTTACGGAAAAAAATAAACCAAATCCCATGGATGTGCTTGGAAGGGCGAACGTGTGGGAGAGGGGCAAGGGCGTGGGTTTTGCGCGGGTTGTGCCCGTTGCGAGGCGCAGGCCGCGCACGGCAACTCAGGAATATTTTGTAAGCGCAATAGAGGGGTGGCTTCGCGCGTGGGCGCGGGGGGGAACAACACGATACCTCAAAACTTTCCGCGCAAACACCCGGAGCCGCTCCCCTGGCTGCAGAATCGCCCCCTCCCAGCGAAAAACAAAGGGGAAAAAAAAGAATAACAAAGAAAGGAAATTAACTCTCAATTGTTTGGAATATGTTTTAAAGAAATGGAGGGATCCGAGAAAAAAAAAAAAAAAAACTAGTTTACCCGCACCCCATCCCAGAAAGATTGGTAAGGGGAGTGGCAATGCGTGGAGGGGAAATGGGGGGAGAAAAGGGAAAATAGCAAGTCCAAACTGTCAGAATGGGCATGTTTGGAACTTGGGAAGGAGCAAAGGAAGCGGCGGGTGCGGGAAGAAGAGATTCCTCTGTGCGAAACAATGAGCCGCGAGCAGGGGCTGGTGGGGCCCGAGCCAGCCCGGGTTATGAGCAAGGGAAAAAAATCAATTTATGTCGTTAAGACAGCAGAAAGGATAAAAAGGCCCCTTTATAACGACATTAGGGACATTGCTTTACTTCCAAACGGGTGCAAAAGAAGTGAGAAATGATTTTCTTTTCCATTAAAAAAGGTTGGTGTAGGTAGAAGAAAAATGAAAGTATCTTCTTGTAAGAAAAAAAGAATAAAGAAAACTTTTATAAAAAGGTGCTGCATTAAAAAAAACGCAGCCAACTTCAGACTCAGGAAAACCTCAGCTTGGATGTGCTGTGGTGCTTTGTAATCCTGGTTCCTAGGAGTTTATTTGGGGCTGGGGGTGCGCGGGCCCCCCGGGACCTGGTGAAATGGTGGGGGGAGCACAGCAGACTGGATTTCTTTGGGAATTTTCCTCATTCCTGTCCCTCCATCCTTGCCCGGCCAGCCTCCAAACGGGATAATTTATTCTCAGCCTTTTCTGCTGCTGCTGCCTTGTCCCCTAGCCCAAAACATGTGTAAAACTATCCACCAAGGGGAGGGAAAAGCCACAGCCCTTTCCAGCCATGTATTGTTTTTTTTAATTATTATTAATATTTTGTTTCTGTTTAGATTTACTGTACCTTTATTTATTTGAAACTGTTGTAAGTATATGACGATGAAAGTATTAATTCCTGCGTGCAATATAGAATCCAGGCTGAGAAATAAATAAAATAAAGACTTTTTTTTTTTTTTTAACAACACGGTCTTTTTCCTGGCCCTGTCTCCCTCCATGTGTTTGTGAATGGCGCCCACATCTGCCCACATCTGGGTGCCTGCCTGTGCGCTCGGGGTGTGTATCCGACTGTAGGCGAGTGTGACTGTCACAGCCGGATACTTGCAACACGTGTTGGTCCTTCGCATGTGTGAGTGGGGGGTGACAGGGCTTCCTTGCACAGGTTTTGCACAAATTAAATGTTTTTTTTCCCCTAAACATTTAATCGGAAATCGATAGCTGCTTCCGTCTAATTTGTAGGCCAGATACAAGTACCTAGGGACTACCCTGAACATACGTTTTTATTTTGAGGACCTCGGGAGTTAGTGCCCCAAAGGAAAGAGAACCTCGGATATATTTTTAATTCTTTGCCATGGAAAGAAACGGAAAGTGGGAGCTCTTGCTGGAGCAGAGTTGGTCGATTGAACTCCCCAAACACACAAAAACATAGTACAGAACCAGCAGCACAAAGATTAAAGTGCATTTTTCTCAGTGCAATGTGCTGGGAAGGGCAGGGAAAGGCTTTGACTGGGATTTGGGAAGCCTTGGAAAATTCGTCTCTGGCTCTATCTGGCAGAAAGAACCCCAAAACAAGAGAAAGGGAAGGAGAAATGAAATGCTCCCCAGGCAGGAGCTCATTAATCACGATTAATAACTATGGATCACTCCATACAGCTCCGTGCTGCAGGTAGAAGCCCTGGCAGCTCTTAAACACACGTGAATCCCTGATGATTCCAGGACAGGACCATGCAAACCACCCCTGTCCTCAAACCTCCTCCTCACAACGTGCTTTTCTTCCACTCTCCCAATTCTGGAAGCCAAATAACTTCATTATTATTATTATTACTACTACTATTATTGTTGTTGTTATTATTATTATTACTAAATCTATTGCACTCTCATTGCATGCAGGGGTTGCAGTGCAAGGTGTGGAAAGCAACTCCATTTATTTAGTTTCGGGTCAGGGCATTAGTGATAAATTAGATGGCAAAGGAGGGGCTGGGGGAAACAGCAAAAAAAAAAAAGGAGCAAAGCCCCATCGGGGACCAGGGATTAAGCGTCGCCAAAGGCCTCTCATTTGCCTTGCTTGCACACAGGCAATAGAATCGAAGGGACAAGGGTTTATTGTGAATTATGGGGCTCTTTCTAACTCCCATGTGATCAATATCTGCTCCTAAAAGGAAAGAAAAATCACTCCACGGAGACTTTGTTTGCTTGTTTGTTGTTGTTTTTAAGGGCCCTACTTGGTCAGCGTTGCGGGAAGGTCCCTCTGGCAACCTGCTCTGGAGGCACCTTCAGATAAGGAGCCGGAGAGATAAGGCA
This sequence comes from Rhynchotus rufescens, assembly GCA_032273925.1. Taxonomy (NCBI): domain Eukaryota; kingdom Metazoa; phylum Chordata; class Aves; order Tinamiformes; family Tinamidae; genus Rhynchotus; species Rhynchotus rufescens. The sequence continues at coordinate 2,843 of JAVCKT010078487.1, forward strand.
CCCCACAGATAAGGTGTTCCGGATAAATCTCGGGGCTCCAGAGGTGGGCATTCTGCTTTTAGCACTTGGGCGAAGTTACCCCAAGTGAGGCCCTAGAGGAAGTTGTGCTCATCCTGCCCCCCCTTGCCCCAAACTAACCAGGACAGGGGGCAAATTTCCCTGCCCTTTGTCAGCCTGGAGCTCGTGCGGCAGGAGGTGGCCTGGCCTGCTTGGCATTCCTGCCCGAAATTCCTGCTCCACTCCGGGCGGGAAAACAGGATCCTGTCCCTGCTGCCCTCAGGGCTCATCCTGTTGCTGCCTCATTGAGAAAATGCCCCGTTTTGCCCCAAATGCCCCCCAGGCGCCATTCCTATTCCTTCTTCCCAGAGAGGGTCTGGCAGTTCTGCAAGCAGGACCTCGTGCACTCAGGGTTTTCCCTCTTCCCCACGGTTTTCCCATCAGCTGGGAACAGGAGTGCCTGCCAGGGCGGCTGTTTACAATTAGCTGCTCGTTACAGTGGTTAACCCCCCTCCCAACAACCCGGGATGCTGTGCAGGGAATGTGGGGATTCCTCCTGGGAACAACGTGGTGGCCATCGGGATGCGCTGTGAGGCCAGCAGCACCACGACTAGCTGGCAGCCGCTTGGAAACCTCTTCGGCTTCTCATCAGAGGTCACTTTGGGGAGGAAACAAGAGGAATAACAAAAAATCCCGGCAACTTTGCTGATAGATTTAGGATTTTACTTTCCTAGCTCTAATTATTCCTTTCTTTGCACCCTCAGGGTTTCCCTCGCGCGCTCTCGGCGAGCGTGTGCGAGCTTGTGCCGGGGCGCCTGCTCTGCATCTTCCTGCCCCATTTGCATCTTCCCCTCCTCATTCCCGTTCAGCAGTGTGTGCAGCCGGGCTGGATTCCCGGCCGGGAAGGAGAGGAAGCGATGTGGGAATGCTCCTGGTGCCTGCCGAGGACCCCAGAGCCGCGGTGCAAAGGTGGCCACAGGGATTGCAAGGTGTCCCCACTGGGGACAGGGCCTTGCAGGGCTGTGGCAGTGGAGAACACCTTTTTTCCTCCCTTTTTTCCTCTTTTTTTTTTTTTTTTTTTTTTCTCCTCTCTCCATTTAAAGCCAAGGAAGCATTATTTTTTGCCTGGATCGGTTGCATCCCCCAAGGAGACGGAGGCCGGGCAGGATGTGGGACAGCTGCAGGGAGGTCTCCAGGTCCGCCTGGTGCCACGGGCTCCCCAGGGTGCTGCTTTTCCACCATCTCTCCCTAAAATCTAGGTGTGAGCTCTGTGACTCCTCCTGAGGAGCAGCTGGGCCCTCTCTACCCAGCTGTGGGGCTCTGGGACGCACGGCTGGATTTGGTCCATTTGCTCCCCAAGCCCCTTTCCCGGAGGGAGGCTGAGCCCTGGGGCAGGGGCCTGGAAAGGGCAGATTTCTCTGTGTTTCCACAACATCCCAGTTGGATTTCCATGGCGAGTTTGCAGTGGGGACCCTTGAACTGCGCTTCCTGCTACCTTCATTATTAATCTGGACTCCTGCTGCTGTTGTGCCCCTCATGCCGGCGCTTGGTGCTGCCAGGGGGTCCCTGCAGGCTATTTTTTTTATTCTTTCCCTCTTCAAACACTAAAGTACTCCGAGTCACCGCCACAAGCACTGTCCTTGCTGCAAGGAAGGATCAATGCAGGTGAGCAGCAGTGCCCAAGCCTCCAAAAAGCCCTTCCTAAACGTGAAGAAAAGCCTGCCAAGAGGAGCGATGCCTCCGGTGCAGCACCAGCTCCCGGTGCGCACGGATGGGATCCATCCCACGGAGCCACTGATGCCACCGTCCCCGCTCAGCGCATGCGGGTGGGGATATTTATACCGTCCCCAGGGTGCTGCCCTGTCTCTCCCAGCTTAAAACAAAACCAGACGGAGACAGGAGGGTCAAAAGGGAGCTGGGGGAGGGCTCTTCCTGCCTCCCCCTGGCCCCGGACAAAGATCCCTTTGAATCTAATTTAGCAGAAAAGCGACCCCTTCCCTGGGTGTTTTTGTAGAGGGGATAGGGGGTTAGAGCTGCCCTGCAAGGTAAAGGGGAGGGAGATCCCATTTTTCCTCCCAACAATGAGATCTTTATAAAGGGTCCTAAAGAAGAAGTGGCCACCAGCTGAGGAGGACATCGCGGCGTTCCCAGGTGCTCCGCTCTTCTTATGTGCAGGAATGGGGCTTTTCTAGTGCTCTCCTTCTGTCCTTGCTTTGGGATCCCATCGCAGCCCCTTCTGATCCCATTTCCATCAAGATCAACTGGAAAAGTCCTGGAAACTGGGAAAAGCCAACAGAAAACTGAGAGGCTCTAATCCTGGCTGAGACTTGGCTCTTTCCTCCCTCGGGAGCATCGCTCCTGGATGTGATTTGTGCCAAGCAGCACAAGGCCCCGTGTCAGCACAGCCTCCTAATCCCAGCGTTTGCATTAAGGGCAGTGCTGCCTCAGCCCTAAAAGCAATTTAAAGCTGATGCTAACGGCAGCCTAACGCTGTTGGATTGGCTGCAACGCCAGCTTAAAATCCTGTTCGACAGGAACAGCCGCGGTGTTTGCGGCCCGGCGCTGCCCCATGGAGCCGGGGCTGACCCCATTCCTACACCAGGGTATTTAAAAATAAAATAAATGCTCTTAAATCCAAAGCTATACAAACAACTGAACAAGCTGGTATGGCAATTCCCAACCTTCCCAGGCTGCAGGCGTCTCCCTGTGCACATCTAGGACATGGGAGGGACGACACCAGAGTGGGCAGCTCTTGCAGCTCCAAGGGGATCCCGCTGTGATCCGAGCGCTTTGCGGGAGCACACACACATTTATAGATTTATTCATACTTGGATGCCCCCATCTCTGCTTAATCCACCTGCTCGTGCAGCAGCAGCTTTTGGTTCGACGCCTGTTCAGCTTTCACATCGCCAGGCGGGGACACTGAGTCCCGGTGCCACCAGCTCCAGCCCTGAGCTCAGCAGGGGCTGCACAGCCGTTCTCATGGATTTTTTTCCCCCTTTTTTGCCTTTTCACTTTCTTTTTCCCTTTCTTTTTTCTCTTTTCTTTTTTTCTCTTTTCTTTTTTCTCTTTTCATTTTTTCTCTTTTGTTTTTTTTCTCTTTTGTTTTTTTTTCTCTTTTGTTTTTTCTCTTTTGTTTTTTTTTCTTTTCTTTTTTCTTTTGTTTTTTTCTCTTTTCTTTTTTTCTTTTGTTTTTTTTTCTCTTTTTTTTCTCCTTTCTCCTTTCTCCTTTCTCCTTTCTCCCTTCCCCCTTTCTCTTTTCCTTTTTTTCTCTTTTCCTTTTTTCTCTTTTCCTTTTTTCTCTTTTCTTTTTTTCTCTTGCAATACCGGAGAATCCTGGTTGCAAAGGCCACGTCCCCGCGTGCCGCCGCAGCGGCTGCTTGCGGCGCTGCCCACACGGTGGCAATATCCGCCCGGCGAGCCGTGCTGGCGGCCCCGTTATCCCAGGATGCTGCTGATCCTACCGGGATCCATCGGAAGGAGTGGAGTTTGCCGTGAGGATGTGGGGATTTGCTGCCCACATGTGGGGCATCCCAAATCCTAGGCCGGGAATGGGAAGCTCTTTTGTTGCAGAATTGGAATTTCAAAATGCTTTCCTCTTAGCCAGGGTTAAAAAGGCAAATTCTTACTGCAAAAAAATGTTAGCAGAAAATCTACAGAGCTATCTGGTTGTGGAGACTTTTTTCCCTATCACTTCAACTTGTTGAGCTGACCTCTGCTCTTCTCTTAGCTTTCCTTTCGTATGAATTGCTTTGTGAAATGAAATGTTTCCTAGCTTGAAAAAAAATATCCATCGTGCTTCTTGCCAGTCTTCTTCCTTTAATAGGGGGAAAAAAAATGTGTCCAGACCAATTATGCCAGGCAGACAAGTTTAACCTGAACGAGTTGAAATTTCAGTGAAAAATATTTAATCAATTTAATTTAATTTAATTAATATTTAATTTAATGCCCTCGAGGAGGCTCAGAGGGACCACATCCCACAGGAACGGAGGGTCTCATGGATGATCTCCTCACCTTGCACGGGTGGAGCGGAGACGCCGGGGTGTTTCCCAAGGCCAGAGACAGCGACTGATGCTGCTGGTCGCCATCCTCAGGACCAGACCGCACTGGGATTGCCGGAGCATCCCCCAGGAAGGCTCATCCCGCCGGGAAAGCCACCATTCCCTCTCTCTGGGGCAAGGCCACCCCAAGGCGGACTCTGCTCCTCCCTCCAGGCTCCCACACACGAGCCCTATCGACCACTTGAATTTCCAAACACGGAATAAAACTAATGGGGGGGGGGGGAGCGAGCGCTTCTAAAGAGCACCAAATTGCGTTGCCATGGAGACGGGAGGAGAGGCCTGGGAGCTGATGCTCTCCTGGGGCCGGGCGGCGGTACCGGGCGAGAGATTTGCTCATCTCTGGTCTTTCTTCTTTCTCATTTCCCCCCCTTTATTTATTCCCTCTCACCTCTCCTCCCTGATTTTCCTCTCCATGACCCGATCCGTGCCAGGCACTGGGCACTGTCCCCTCCGGCATCTGCCGAGTGGGGACTGTCCCCTGGGCGCTGAGGGGCAGAGCCCCCTTCCCACCAAGGACCTGCTCCCGCATTGTGGATTTGGGGGAATACGATGGGGGCTGCTGCCGTCCGCCCCCAGGGCAGCTCCATTGCCTCGAGCCGGGAAACCGGTTGGCCGAGTATGGAGGGGAGGGGAGCAAGGGCGCAGGAAAGTAATACTTAATTAGCCCCCAGAGGAACGTTAATTGGCGATCCTAATTTGTCCTGTTGCCAGAGGCCACCGCGTTCCTACAATACTCAGCAGAAAATGGGCCTAGAAGCTCATTTGTAGGTGGTGCGTGTAGGGAAGGGTCTCGAGCTGCGATAACCCGTCACCCCAACATGATCCTGCTCTCCTGCCTGTCACTGCAGGAGCTGGAGTGGCCGGAGCAGTTCCTGGGGTGTGGGGAGCATCCTTGGTCCGGGCTGGTATCCCGGCTCCGCTCCATCCTCCTGCAGCCGGTTTCTATAGCGACCGGCTCCCCAGTCCTGCTTGATTCCCGGTTGCAGCAGGGCCCTTTGGAGCAGGAGCTCTGCAGCTGGGTCTGTGCCCTCGGTGGCAGCGGGGATGATGCTGGGTGGCTTCATCCGTCACCAGGAGCCTGGCATCCTGCCTGGCCCGGGACATCCATGGTCCTTCATGGAGGATGGAGGAGCAAGGACAAAATCCCATCGGAACGGGAGCCTCCATGAGCAGCACACGGGGCTCTGCCTGGTGCCTGATGTGAGTTGGGCGTGAGGGGGGCGTTGGGGCTCGCAGTCTGTCCCAGTCCCCCCCACCAGGCTCCAGACTCACTGCAAGCCTCCCAGGACACAGTGCCCAAGCTCACCCTGTGTCTGGAGAGCCGTCCCTGGGGAAAAGCCCGGCTTTCCTGCGTTACAGCATCGGAAAGGCAGCGGCCGCAGGAGCGGGGCTCGCCCCAGCCAGCCGGGAGCCGGCAGCAGCCTGACCAGAAACCAGCCAGCTGCTGAGAGCTTCATCTCCTCGTCATGTCGATGCTCCTTTGCTCATTGGAAACCCATGAATACAGCTGAGTCCCGTTGTGCCACCAGTGCAACAGGAGAAACCGAGGGTGGCGTTGGCCAGAATTCCCCAAATGTGCCTTTCCAGTAAGTTCTGGGCTTAAAAATTCGGGTTGCTGGAAGGCTTTCTGCACCGGGTTTTGGTTGAGTCTCTGCAGCAATAGGGCGGCCCTGGCCTCCCACATGGACTCTCTCTGCGAGCGGACACCGTTGATGGGCATTGGAGTGGGTGCTGCTCCCACTGCTCCTGCTGCTCCTCCTGCACTGGTGGCACTTCTTCTTTTTTCTTCTTTTTTCTTTCTTTCTTTTTTTTTTTTTCTCTTTCCAAAATTGACACAAATCATTTTTCTGTTGCAAAAATGCCAGCAATTCGCCTCAGTGTGAACTCTGTGGTGAAGCAGCTTGGGCTTTATCCCCTGGCCGCTCCTGGGGCTGCGGCGCTGCCCACGCTCCCCATGGAGCTGTTCTCATCCTGCCTTGCCCCAGCCCAGCTCCGCACAAGGGAAGCACTGGAGAAGCAGGACGGCTCCGAAGCTCTCCCTGCCCTTGGTTGGTGCCAGTCTCCAGCCCCGCAGGACAGCGGGAGAAGCCGCTGGCCCTTCCTCTTGCAGCACGATGCTCCAGCCATGGGAGCGAGACCTCCATGCTGCCCTGCCCGGGATGCTCCTGGCCCTGCTCCGCTCTCCAAGCACGATGACCTATTTGCTGGAGCCTTTTGGAAGCGGGTGGCATCCAACGGGCTTCTTGGAGAGCTCATTATAGATGGTTTGGTTAAGGGTGGGCGCATGTGAGCACTTTTTTTCTATCACCTCCCAGCTTAGCGCTCCGTGTTCCCTTCCAGCTCTTTCCCCCGCTTCACTGGGAGCTTTTCAGGGATGCTGTGCCGGCTGCTGGTGCTCGGAGCCCAATACAGGCAAAACCCGTCTCGTCTTATGAGGATCCAGGAGCCCCTGCTCCGCATGGGGAATTTTTGCCAACTTCCCTGGCAGCTGCTTTGACCTGCTGGGTGGCATTTGGTGGCATTGCCATCTGAGGTGTCCCCGGCTGCCACCGGAGTACCAGGTCAGCACAGAGCCAACCCCCGAGACCTGCTGAGGGGGGACGAGGCTCTCCCGTTCGCCCATCTGAGTCCCCAGCTTTTCCAGGAGCGCTGCAAAAGTCTCTCCGAGCCCCACAGCTTGTGCCAGCCTCCCAGCCACCCACGTCCCCGCAGGGCGGGCGAGCAGGAATCACCCAAAAATAGCACCCAAGAGACTCGGAGGAAGCAGGCGGCAGATGGGACCGTGTCCCTGGCTAGCGGCTTTGCTCTCAGAGCTCTGCGCCATCATCCGACTTTCCGAGCTCCCAACTCCCTGCTCTTCCCCTTGCCGAGGGGATAGACGCTGCCTGCTGGGTTAATGCCGGGGAGGCTGCTCAGCCACACGGGAGGCGGATTAGGGAGGTTTCCCCCTGTTTCGGAGCTCTCCAGCTTTTTGAAGTGGCTGGAAATGGGAAGCACCTTTGTGGCAGCGGGGGAGATGAGCTGGCGGAGGCGAAAGCGAGCGATGCTGCATGGGAGCCTCCCTGGATTTATTAAATTCTATCCTGCGGTAAATATCTCCTAATGAAGCGCTCGTTACCGCCGTTCGGGCGATTTCCTCCGATTACACGTGGGAAGCAGGGCAGGCAGCCGAGCTGCCTCGTGGAGCTGCCCGCCGGCCTCGGAGCGCATTGGAGACCTGCGCTGGAAGCGGCTTTGCTGCCTCCCCGCTCTCTCCTGTCCTTTCTCGCCCTCCCCCTCCATAATCCCAGATTTGTGGCCCACCATCAGGCTCCTGTCCATGAGCAGCTGCTTTGGGGACCTGCTCTTTTGGGGCACCCTGTGCTGCACAGGTGCCCCAGTGCCCGTGGCCAACGGGTCCGCAGCCCCTTTGGTGGTTCCCAGCGGCTCCGCTCCCTGTCGGGGCCATGGATGTGGTCTTTCCAGCCACCATCGTGGGGACCGGGTGTCCCTGAGCTACAGATGTGGCTTTGCAGCCTGATCCTTGGATGCAGCAGGAAGGAGATGGTGGGATTGGCTTCTCCAGGGCCACCAGGTTGATTCCCCTTGGAAAAGGGGTAATGCAGCCGGCTTTTCCTGCACGTCCTCTCGTAGTTTCAGGGGGGATTCTCTGCACCTGAAAGAAGGGGACAGAGCAAGGCAGGGGGGGCTTTTCCAGGATCAAGCAGAACTGGTTTCTCACGGCTGCAGGAAGACGCTGCCTTCCTAGCGGGGAGGAGGAGGGAGACAGTCAGCTGCCTCCAGCTTTTCAGGAAAAGACTTTTCTCCATCCTGTGAATTGTCGACTTTTGAAAAGTTTTCCTGACTTGTACTGGGAGGAACCCAAGTTTTCTGGAAAGCTGTGCCAAAATCCTGCTTCTCTATGGCAGGAGAGAGAATCAACAGCACTTGGGCTGCCAAGTCCTGAGCAGTGAGTCAGTGGGAAGCCAGAAACCCTCCTGCCGTGCTCCTGTTCGCTCCAGATTAGCACAAAGCGTGTCGGCCCGAGCCGCGGGAAGCGCGTTTTGGCCAGACCATGGCCATGGCCATCGAGCGTGACCTCGCTGTGTCCCCGGAGCCAAATGCAGCTCGCGCAGGGAAGCAGCGTTGGCTTCTCCTGGCACACACGCTCGGTAGGTCCGGGTGCTGCTGGAACTGGCCCCCAGACCTCAGGTTTTTGGGATGCCTCTGGGAAGCAGTGCTCTGCAGACGGATCGCTGGGATCACGGACTCTTCCCTGAGCTGGAAGAAGAGCCGGCTGATCTCGCATGCCACCAACGTATCCTATCATTCCTGACCCAGATTTCTAGTTCCTCTCGCTGCAAAAATAGCCTGCAAACTTGCTCTTTTTGACATTCCCAACTTGAGCTCCTTTCCAGCATAGGCACCATGTGCAGTGCATGAGTCACAGGCTCTTCCTCTGCTTCCTCCCACCCAGGGCAAATACTCCGCTGGGCAGGAGACAGCAGGGAGCTCAGTGACCCTCTAATGCAGAGCAGAGAAATTCCAGCCTCATGAGCATGAGGGCTTGGGAAAACCTTAGAAAAAACTCTGCTATCCCTGGAAAAAAAAAAGGAAAAGCCTCCACTCTGCATCCTCTCCATCATACACTTTGCTTGCGGGGCCAGAAGGAGCATGAGGGCCAAGCGCTCCCCGTCCCCAACGGCCTCGTCCGCGGTGGCTGCATCCCACGGGCTGGAGCGGAGCCGCGGAGCCGCCTCCGGTGCCTCCTCCGCGTGCCCAGCCCGCCTGGCTCCCGGCCTCCTGGCTGCGGCAGGCGGCTCCGCTCCGCAGCTGAGCCCGCGCGCGGCATTTGCTCGCGAGCAAGGTGCGAGCCGTGACTCAGCCTCGCCGCGCTGCCTCCTCGCCGCCAATCTGGGCCCCTTCCCGGTGCCGCTCCGGGGGGATCTCGGCTCCGGGTTCGTCTGGGACCTCGGGTCCAGCCGAGGGGAATGTCGGTCATCTCGGCAGGCTGCAGAGCTGCTCCTTCTCCCAGCAAATCCTCTTAGTGCTGCGGGAGGAAGGGAGCTGGGAAAGCGCCTGCTGGTTCTCCCTGTGGATTGGGAGCGGAGCTGTGTCCCGTTGGGAATGCTGTAGCACTTCCCGAGCCACTAGCCCCGAGTAGGTGTAAGGAGGGAGGAAAAGGACCGTGTAGGTCCAAATATATGGAGGGAAGGCGGGCGGGGTTGGACCACGATGGTGGGTAGCACATCCCTGTCCTTGTGCACAACCTTGCCCGGTTGCCTGCTGCACAATTTGGGCAATCCGATGTCCCCCGTTGCGATCCCAGTGGTGCTGGCGGGGAAGGCAGCGCCCGTCCCTGGTGCCCTCTGGAGACAGTCTCGCGGTAGACGGGAATGCCGAGGAACGGTCACATCTGCCCGCTGTTGCCATGGAGACTCTTCCTGCTCCCGATGCCCAGCGGGAAGCAGCAGCAAAGCCAGACCCCGCGGGCACGTGCGCTCCGGCAGCGCCGCGGCCCCAGCTCCGCCGGCTCCTCAGGGATTGCAGCCCCAATATTCCGGAGCACCCCCTGCTTTGGGCCAAGGTGCTTCAGGGCCATTGGGCATCACTGCGGCATCGGCAGGACCTGCCCCCAGAGCTAGCTCCATACCAGGAGCTTTCCAGAGTCATTCCCGATGGAAACTAGGCACAGACAGGCTCTGGGATGGGCTGCCGGCTTCCTTGCACGCCGCAGCTGGGAAAGGAGCCGCCGGTGGCAGAGGGTCCCTTTCTGAGACAATAAAATCTACCTGCCGGCGCTGGCTCCGCTGCTGCACACCTGCCAAGCCATGCATTATTCAGCTGTTCCCGAGTCCTCATCATCCACCACACGGCATCTCCACCCTTTTCATCCTTACACAGCGCAGCCTGGGAAATTTGTTGGGGTTCTGCAAAGGTTTCCCCTTTTCTCGGTGTTTTCTGTGGCTCCCCCAGCTCCTTTTCCCACATTCCCAAAGGAGGGAGCATTTCTCCGGGATGAAGACAGCAAAATCCTGCAGGGCAGCTGGCACCTTGTGCATGGGGCATTAGGAGGGCATGGATGGGAGGACATACGTGGCCCCGCCGTCCCCCTCATCCTTCCTCGCTTTGCCGGGTGCTACCTGCATGTCCGGAGCGGGGGCCGGCCCCCGCATGCGGATGGGCGCGCGGGCTGCGCCGTGACACACTCTGTTATATATGGATATATATGGAAGCGCGCGGCACCGCGGAGCATGTGCTTCCCAGGGACAGATGTGTGTGGGCTGCCTCGGCGGGAAGCGAGATTAAAAATACGAGGCAGGCGGGCACAGGGGGCCGCGCTCCGGCTGGGCAAGAGGCTGGCAAACTCATTGCACGGGTGGCTCGTCTCCATCGGGGAGGCGAGCGTCACATCTTGCTTTGCCGGTGCAGGTTGGGACCGGCTGCCCAAGTGACACCTGCAGTGGCACTCGCCCTGGCGAGCATCTTTTAGGAACATCTTTTAAGAGCATCTTTCCTTCCTTATCTGCTCTTCTCTGCCTCTGCACTTGGCTGTGCCCTAATTGCCCTTTCTTTTTCTTTTTCATATTAAATTCGCATTTCTCATGGCTGCAATTTGCCCTCTCTGCGATTCCCCACCCTGCAAAGACTCAGGGAATAGAAATAAAAGGGAATTGCCTGCTTTTCTTTGCAGGTGGCTGCTGCAGGTGAGGGTTCTTTGGTACCTGGCAGTGATGGTGACCTCCTGGCCCCTGAGTGGACATGTGGGGCCGTTTTTACTGTTTTTACTGTTTTTAATGGCTTTCTGAGAGCTGATGGTGGCCGCACAGAGCCTCGTGCACAAGGTTGTTGGAAGGAGACCAGCACAGGGCCATAACCTCCGTGCTGATGAGGATGGAGTGCTTGTTTAATATATTTTAGCTTTCCAATATATCTCCTTAATGTGTTTTTGAAGTGACTGGTGCTCAGAAGGGAATGTGTAACCGGTTCGGAAATAGATGTGCCAATTAGGCCACGTTTTGGGTAATTTGGTGGCATTTTGCCACCTCGCTCAGCCTTGCTGCCGCTCAGGAAGGTATGAAGTCCCAGTGTCTGTGTCTGTCTGTCCGTCCAAGTGCATTCCCAGTCAGCCAGCGAATTAACAGATCTCCTGGCTCTCCCCAAGTGCCTCCAAGCTGCTCCTTGGGAGCACCAAGGAGCCGGGGAGCAGGATCCGTCCCCGCTCCGAGCCAGAAGCTTCAGATCCTTCCCTGTGAGCATCGGGAGGAGCAGCACTTGGTGCTAACAGAGGGATTTTGGTGCCGGCGGGGAGCATTAGCTCAACCGGGTCTGACTACCAGTGCGACGCTGAGCACAGACTTACGCTCCGTATTGTGAGCACTTCACCTTGCATCACATCTCCGGAGCGCTCCCGGCCTTAGCCGTAACTCGGGGTCTTTTTCCATCTCCGCTTTCATTCATCCTTCCCCTCGCCGCCTTCTGCACTCTGTCTCCTTCCCGCCCGCTGGTGCTAAGAGCTCCCCATCCTGCCCTCCCCCTGTCCCCGGGGCTGGGGACCGTGCCACGCGGTTCCAGCGGCACCACAAGTTACCGTGATGTGATGGAGCTGCTGGTGGGATGCAATGCCAGTTGGGAGGGCACTTTGCTTCATGCACGTGGCCCAAGGCAGTGCCAGGATGCCTGGCGGGACATCCTACTGCACGGAGATCCCAGTCCCGTCACCGAGCGCTTTGCCAGCAATGGGGAAGGTTGTTGCTGCAGGGATGTTCTCCCAGGGGAGCCAGTGTTGCCACATTGGTGCCTGGCTTACACCCAGCTGCGTCTCCTTTGCTGGGACCTACTGGCCACAGGGGACTGAGCCTCCCACCCAGACGCACCCTGGTCACTCGCAGGGAGATTTTGGAGTTCCCCGGTGCCAGTGGGGCCATCTGGGCAGGGGTGTCTCTGGTGGCTCGATTCCCCCTCTCCCAGCACCCATTTTGCCTGGTTTGTCCCTGATCCTGACAGCCCAAAGGATGCCGCTGCCTGTGTCACCGGGATCCCCGAAGAGCCACAAAGACCCTGGTGCAGGTGGATAACGTCACAAGGTGGAGAAGGAAGAATGACAGCCCCTCCCTTTCC
>JAVCKT010078516.1:0-15000 GCA_032273925.1 Rhynchotus rufescens
AAATGGATACCTTTTCAGGGACCATTTCTTTCACTGGTCAGATAAAAACACATCTAAGTGACTTTATTCACTATATGCCTCAGGTCAAAACTATAGAAATGATGTTACTTGTCACTAGGCTTACAAGACATACATTCCACATTAATAGAAAATCTGAAAGCTAATAACATGTCTGCTCATTTTGTGTCATATAAATGGCACATTTTTTATAGTTTCCTAAATATTATCTCAGGTCTTAATTTTTATTGTAGGGAATTGGTAAGCTGTGACTTTTATTTCAAATCCAGGTTCAATAAAATACTGTATTATAATAGTCAGCATAGTCAAAGAGGCAGGCAGGAAGGAAAGAAAAAAAAAAGTAATATCAGTAGTTTTCTTAAATTAAATTACATCCTATGCTTTCCAGATGGAAGCAGGAGTAATTCCCAGACATATATAATTTTTACCTATTCAATATAATTGCAAAGAGTCTGAAAAATATATGTATCTCTCCAGACTTTTGTGCTGAAACAAAATTATTAGATAGTTCTTATCCCTCAACAAGAAATCTCCTTTTCTGATAGCCACTCTGACTGAAGCATCTTATCCATAAATTGTTCAAAGTAGGAATTCAAGTGAGCTGAAAATTAACATTTATATTATAATCATAAACAAAAGATTACTATTGTCCATGTACAATAACTAGAGCATTGTACACTCAATATTGTCCACTTTCCAAGAGTCTGGTAATTTATAGCTTAAAGACAATCAAACATTGCTGAAATTGAAGAAGATGAGCAGTAGTAGTGCAAGATGTTATAAGGCCAGTTTTGCATAAAAGGGACTTGAAGTTTTTGTGGTAATTTAAAGACAAATGTTTTCTAAGCAGGCCAAATCCCAAATTTACAGCTTCATTTTTGAATATCACACTGGGATGATATATAGCACTGTTCAGATTTTCTAATTGGCCAGCTGAGGTTTTCCAAAATATGCCAGTCATGACCACACTTGAAGCTGGTTGTCAGTGAGAATTTTGAAGGTAATGAGGCCATCAAAGCCTTAAGAATTTGTTCAAGGAGGGCCATCAGATGTCAGGGAGATTGGAGCTTAGAGGAGTTGTGCACCACAATCCTGAAGTCTTTCTGTAGATCTCACTCATTTTGATTAGGTTAACAAAGAGTGAGCAAAGTTGATAATCAAATGCTATTAAAAAAAAAAAAAAAGTAATAAAAGGGAGTATCCGAGAGTTAATAAATGAAACAGCTGTCTTGCATATCAAAGCAAGTGGCTTAAAGTAAATAATAAAAGCAGTAAAATGACCAATAAAATTTTCCAGTTATGGTTCTAATTAAAATAAAGGAATGATTCTTGATCCTTAATCATAAATGTAATTAGCATTTGTTGGCAAGACTTGGCTAAATAATTACTATTTATCAATGCCCCTCCACTAAAAATAATGGAAGTGATAGGAACAAATTAATCTTCGAGAGCCTAATACTTCGTCTTTGAAAATTAATGTTGTCCGTATGAATGGACTCTACAGTGCCTTATTATTTAAAGACCTAGTCCAGTATCTCAGAATGCTTTCTCAGAGATAATATCTAGTTGTTAGTTATTTAGATGGCTGACTTGCATACCAATAAAATAAAAACTTGCATACCAATTGAACTGAGTCCATGGTAATTGATGTGAATTCAAAACACAAAGGTAACAACTCTGAAGTGGGGTAGGAATTAAATGGAAGTGATAAAGCAGAGGAAATGTCATCATTAGTATAGTTTAATGTGATGGATATAAAAGCTTACTTTTGCATACTAAAGGTGAAACAGTCTTACGCTACGTATCCTCTTTTTCACTAGTCCTTGACTAGGTATAATCCCCCTTTCATGGTTTGGTCTCCAATACCATTAATATCAAGCCAGCCCCAGGAATGGGGCTCAAGAAACATCTATGAGAAAAGAGGCAACAGACCAACTTCAGTTTTAGACAAACTCAGCTATGTTTATCCAACCACACCTTCAGAGATTAAAGCAAAAGGAAGATATACTGTTAAAGAAGACAGAGGTAGTAACAGGGAAGAAAAAAAGTGTATAAAAAAGTCATATGGATTTTGAGCAACAGGAAAGAGATTCTTGTCCCTGTCAGACTGTTCACAAAAGAACAAATATTTTCCTGTGTGTAATTTTTGAAGAATCATATAAAAAGCCTACAACTGAATATTCTGAAATCTCTAGAGTTTGTTTGTTTGTTTGATTGTTTGTTTGTTTTTATTATGACCTGAGCTATATGGCTATATTTAAAGATATCACATAATGTTCATTTGGTAAATATTCATTAACAATGAGTTTTTCTTTTTCAAAAGATCCTTCTCTTCTGTTCAGGCACTACAGTTCTAAATCTGCTGCTGTTCATTTATCTCAGAAAAAAAAAATCCTTTGTCTAATTTACTACTAAATAAAGTGGAAAGAACCCAGAGTATATTGTGCTTTGGGATAAAAAGTGGCCTTTTTTCCCCTTTTTTTCTTATAGAATTTTCTGATGGGAAGTCTGATGTAATGATGTTTGTAGCACAAAGCTATTTTAAAAGCTGGAGGGAATCCGGGGAAACCATTTCATGCTATTGCTAAGAAAAGCCTTGTCTTTTCTCATTCATAGAACAAATGCCTAGCAGATGTGAGAGGATTTTTCCCTGAAATTATTAATGTTGATGCTACCAGATACCCCATACAATAACAAGACAGGCATCTTGAAATGCCAAAAATACACATGTACACAGAAATCCTTTCTGTATGGTACAACTTTTTAGTGCTGTACACCTTAAACAAGTGACTAACAATCAATTAGCACCTCATCATAACCTTCCATGCACTGTGGGTTGATGTGTAGGCAGGTGAGTAACACTTCATTTGCAGCTCCTCTTGTCTTTTGTTAAGACAAAATTTGACAAGCATAGGCCTAGCAGAACAACTTTGAGGGCATTTCTTTACACCTAATCATTTCGGGACTGTTAATTGGCAGTGATTATTAAGGACCCATCTGCTACATATTTCAGAAGTGTTATCTATTTACATAAAACACAAACAGGTTTATATAGCTGCAGATGCAGTTTCTTAAACTTGTATTATATCAGATATAAATTGGCTGTTAAAATAATGTTTTTAATTTCTTAAAAGAATGAGACTTAAGCAACAAGTAGTTGAGAAAAACAAGCTTTAGTAAAAACTTAAAAGAACAAGGATGACAAAACTGAAGGCTATATGGAAATTACTTTTCATGTCTTTCTCTCCCAAATACTATTTCATATAACAAGGTTTCTAATCACAGTTCATTACAAAGGCAGCTTTCCTCCTAGCACCATCTGTGAAATGTCTCTTTCTTAAACGCTTCCTCCTGTTTCCATTCTTGCTCATGCTGTCTACTCAAAAGAGCACAAAAATAATAGTCCAAAAGATCAATTTTAAGGATGAACAATTCATACAACATAAGCATAAGCAGATCTTGTTTAGAGATTTAAGAATCAGGGGGCTTATCTGACTACAAGAGTAACCTATTCTTAAACTAACCAGGAATATCGACCTTAAAAACTCTATTGTGGTGTGCTACAAATTCTCTATCCAAGGTTTTTGCAGTTTTATTGTTCATGACAGCATATGGATGTGCAGTCAAATATCAGCAGCCAGAAGAAAATATACGTTCAGTCTGGAATTCAACAGTACAATACTTTCCTCTTAAAACTCTTTATTCTAAAAAAAAAATGTAAATAGACAACAAAAGCAAAACAAAGCAAAACTCAGTAATATGATATTAAACTGTGATTGATTCTGTTGATTCAAGTTTATTCAAACTGCTTATAAAGGTTCAGTGAAACATGAGGCTTTATGCAGTGGCAGGTACTTCCAGATGTATCAGGCTGTCTTGCAAGCTACTTAATTGCATTCATTTGAGAAAGTAATAAGTCTAATGAACCCAGCCAGATTGTTTCCTGTTTCAAAATTAGCTTGATCATTACCAGTTTGGTGATCTGTGCATGGCTCCTAAGTTCAGCATAGACATGCCTTAACAGCCAGATTCTCAAAGGTGTGTAGGTAGGGTAGGTAGGTATCTAATTCCTATTTGAGAAAGTTGTGCACGTAGAAAGAAGCCAAAAAGGAGTTAGATGTCTTACTGTTATCGAGAAGCTCTGCTGAATCATGATCAGAATCTGTAAGTAATTTCTAGTGTCGGTGATTGAGGAGCAGCCAGCAAAACTATTTGATAAACAAAAGCATGTGCAGCAAGTGCACTTGCTGGAAAAGATCAGGATTTTTTCCTGGTAAACCTATTAAACGTAGCAATAATGTGAAATATTGTGCAGTCTATGTTCAGTTAAAAAAAAAAAAGGGGGGGGGGAAGATAGGAACTGTGGGTCATTTTTCAAACACCTGCTTGTGTCAAAGCTCAAAGTTTTACTGCTGGGAATTACTAAAGCTCTAGTAAGGGTGACCCAGCAGTTCAAAGGGGAGAAAGCAAATGCTAATAGAAGAAAGAAAAGTTGCACAGGTGCTCTTCCCTCTTAATTTGGTCACAGCCATTTGGGAAGGAAATCATCTGAACACGTAGGAATATGAATCATACCCTAGAGACATCCTTCCTTTACACAGGAAAAATATGGTTCAGAAACTACAAGTTGTGTCAGTTTGATTGGTATGGACCATTTCTCTATTCTACAGCAACACTGCAAATCAGTTTAAAATATGTGTATGGGACTAGTAATGCTGAACTTGGTTTAGTGGATCACTTCTCACATTTTGTCTGACCAAAAATCTCATTCCTGACACTTATGAGTATTAGGTATTTTGGAGGAAAGAAAGATTGCCAAAGTAGGCCAGTACATATGATCTCCATGTGTATCTCACTATGATTTCTACAGAGTATTTTAATATCCAAAACATAAGGATTAGCATATTTTCAAATTTATTATTCTTTTGATTTGTAACAATATTGGAGACACAAGGAAACAATCTACTTCTGAAGGTGTCCTTTTAAAACTATCTGAATAGCAGATATTTAGCAGAAAATTTTAGCAGAAAATTTAGCAGAAAATTGTCAGCGTCGTGTGTGAGCATCACCAATACTTCTGGACACCTGGTTTATGAATGTAATTAGACCCAAAGGGCTCATGTAGATAATATATACATTCAGTGCATCACTAGTCAGGACTATAATGCCCACACACTGCACTAGATATCTGCTTACAAACATTATATACACCCAAAAGAATTTTAAAAATGGGTTTGGCCATATTTTCCAAATATAACTGCCACAAACACTCTAGCAAGCCTGTCCTGAAGTCAGTGAAACCAGATTCAGGATAGCTGAGTGACTGGCCCTATATCCTCTGGGAATGGGGACTTCGACCTTTTTGAGAGTAAAGATAAGCCTTTTTCCTCCCACCTCAGTCCATGGCTGTCCGTTTTCCAGCTAAATGTGCAGCCCTGCTGCCCTCCTGTGGGCAAGTCTTCCCCATCACACTGCAGTGTTTCTTCCACTCCCTCTGCTATGCCTCAGGTAACGGGAGAACAGCTACTGTGGATTTAATACCTTTAAAAAAAATGTGCAGAGACAAACTTTCATCTGGAAATTTTCCATTCAGAACACACGTGATTTTCAAAAGTGCTCTGTGCCCTTCTGTGACTCTTCTATACATAACAACCTAGCAAAGCTAAGATAATTCCACAAATTTCTGAAACTTGCTGTATCTTGATCTTATTAAAGGTTAAACTAAAGCTGTATGTTCTCCTTTAAGATATCTAGCTAACTGAATGAAATCTTTTTCATGATGTTGCCTATTCCTAAAAGTTTTGTTAAAAAAAAAAAAAAAAAGGAAAAGAGATACCTAGGCTTTCCATAAGAATCTTGACCAAGTCTAGTAAATAATATACATAATACAGACATACTATCCCCAAATATTTAATCTGATTTTAATTCTGGGGCACTATACTTCTAATGTTCAAACTATTTCAGCAATAACCATCAAATCACAGGATCTGTGGAGAATCAGAAAAGCTCACTTTTCCTATCTTTCAGTGTTCTTGTATTTCCTGGTTTTGGAGAACTACCAGTTCTGAAATAGTATTGAAAGTTGTTCTAGGCCAAGATACGATGGTCAGCCTAACTGGAGTTGCTTACAGAGACTGGCAGTGCACATTTATGAGAATTGCATTCTTTTTGTGTAAACTGCTAAAACTAGGAGGCTGAAACTGCTAAAAATAGGGGCCTACAGCACAACAGTACTGAGTATTTCTGAGGAAGAAATCATAAGTAGTTATTAATATTCTTTGGCCGCTAATGTCTAATGTTAAATAACTTCTTAAGCTATTCAGTTGATTGAGTAAATTGAATCCCATTAGATTAACCTAAATTTAGCAGAAGTGAATTCGAATGAGGCCAAAGAGGAACTTAGATAAAATATGTTCTCTTCCTAGAGTGAAGTAACTAGTCTTGTTATCCATATAATCAGCAGAGGGCAGAGCACAACATACAAAGCCCAGTATAATGTGCTTTGTGTCAGCAAGACTGCTTGAATACAGTCACACAGAATTCACAAGTCATTCCTGTGGACTTCAAATTCTATTTTCTTCTTTCTCCGTTTAACATTGTCCATTTATTAATGAAACGACAACCTTGCTGAGATCCAATACCAAACAAACAGTTTGGTATTGTGCTTATAAGGAACAAAATGCATTAAATGAAGGGTAGAACTCTTGTCATCATTGATGCAAATGATCTGGTTGTAGAAGTATTGATCAGATTAAATGCTAAACAGTGATCATATTAACCTCAAATGACTGCATTAAATTGCTGAGTTCATTTTGATTTTTTTTTCTTGATCAACTGGAACTAATTTATCCATGTATGTTGACTTACAGTGCTCATATGCAAACAGAAATCTAAATGACTAAAATGTGCATCCATTTTTTTTAAAGGAAAATAAAGCCATATGTAAATGAAACAAATAACCCTCCCAAAACATACCGGATGCTGGGAAAAACGAAACTATCCTAACAAGTTATCTAATCTATGCGCAAGTTATTCTGTGTTTTGATTTTCTTTATTGCCTTTCCTCATTTCATCTTCTCCTGAAAGAAAAAAAAATGGGGACTCACAGAACCACCTTTATTATTTTTATATCTCTCTCAAATGCCCTTTAAATCAGCAGCACTGTGCAAATGAAAATACAATTCTACAGGTCTGCAGAGAAAACTGCGTGAAACAAAGGTAAATAATACAATCTAATTTAACAGATCATCTTTGCCTTTCCCTTTGTCTGCATGCACTTATGAATCTGCTCTGCTGTAATGCATCATCTTGTTTATTTCAAACTTTCATGTAACACATTGCTTGTGTACAACCACAACCCTAACACTGTATATCGAAGTTTGACGGCCCAGTCCTCAGAGGTTACTCCTGGTTTCTCGAGAGTTTGGATTTCAAACTTTAAGGAATATAGAAGGAGAACGATAATTTACAAATACAAGTTTGTAGTTGGAATACCTTGAAAATAAGACAAAATTTTAGCCCAAAAGAATTCAGAGATGAGAGTCCTGGGGATTTGAATAGATACAGAAATATATCCAGGTATGTGACAAACTTCTTATTAATATGCATTCACTATTAGCAAACTAATAGCTATTTACTGTTGTCAGGCTGATCTTCAGCCTCCGAAAACAGATGAAACTCCATTTGTGTTTCAATACAGCCAGACCAAACCATGATAACTTTGTAGAAGACTTTGAAAAGTGTCCAAATATATTTTTAAAAGCACATTAAGGAGTTTGGAACCCAAATGCTGGCTGCAATCTAGTGTTTGAGATCTTTTTGACACTTTTCAAAGTCTTCTGATAAAATTTCTGATAAAATGTACATGAAGAACTTTGCTATGTTTCAAAATTGCTATTTGAATTTCAGTGTTAGTTATTTTGACAGATCATGCCACTGTGAAAAGTTGTTCTTCTATAGGTGATGTTGTCTTTCGAGACATTTTGGACTAGAAAGAGTTATTGAGAAAGGGGCCTTAAGTGATTAAGAGAGGAGAGAGACATTTGTTAAGAGAGATTTTTATGTATATTTATGGTCAAGTTGGTTACTTGGCACTTTGTTAACTTTAGGTGGAACTTTTTGTAAAATGTCTCCTTTCCTCTTCTAATAATGAATATTTTGACAGAAGCTCTAAATCTAGGAATCCCCTAGATCCAAGATTCAAGAGTGCTTTTTATTCAACACTTTCCTCTTCTGTTATGATAACATAACAAGTAAAATTGAAAATTCTTCAGCATCTGTATGGTAGAACAAAATGTAATTTTAAGGGCTCTTTAGATAATCCCAGGGTTTTCTGTCATCC
This sequence comes from Rhynchotus rufescens, assembly GCA_032273925.1. NCBI lineage: Eukaryota > Metazoa > Chordata > Aves > Tinamiformes > Tinamidae > Rhynchotus > Rhynchotus rufescens. The sequence continues at coordinate 8,360 of JAVCKT010078516.1, forward strand.
TGGAACTTGTTGGCCTTGGGGTAAAAGTTCTCTTCATGTAGTTCAGGCAGCACCAGGTTAGCCTAGCACTGGTTTGCACCTGTGTTTGAACTTCTATAATGGCTTTCTTATACAAATTTGAATATTCTTTGTTAATTTCATCTTCACACCCACCCTTTCAGTTGCTTGCTTATTCACTATACAGAAAATTCTGTTATAGATTAGAACTATGTCTCAGGATAATCAATCCTTCTAATTTCTGTGGAATTTACCTTCTGCTAAAGCAGAAGTAATTATTCATTTCCTCCACAAGAGGGCAGCAAGAAATCTAAAATCCCACATAACACTTACTTAAAATTCCAAGTTACTTGGAAAAGAAATTCAGAGAATTTTTGTCTCAGATAAAAATGAAGAATCAAAACGTGCTTTTTCTACCTTCTTTTCTTCCTGAAATGGAAATCAACGAGAAAACTGAACTTTAAAATGTTGAAATGTGTCATTTCATTGTTGTCTGACAGTTTATATTCTTGGGAATAACAATGTTTGAGTTATAGGAGTCATGATCTCCTAAATGGATTAGATATTCTGAATTTTTCTTCCATTATGAGGTATGTTGTTCGAGGTACGTCTATGAATCCAAAATACATTAACTCTATTTGAGTTTTGAACTCTGTTTGCTGTTTGAATACAGCATTAATTAATTTCTGGATATACAGTTTAACAATGGGAGAAAAAGTTAAATGATCTTCAAGAAAAAAAGGTTTCATCAATGAAAAGTGACATCCTGATTGAATAATGCAGTCATACAAAATTCCCAAAGAATGCACATTAATAGAAAATTAGTTTAATCATTATTCATTTAACTGTACTTAGCAAAAGTTGTGTGATCCTGTGACCACCGGTGTTCAAGTTTGTTTTAGTAAATGTACATTTGTAATTCCTATAAAGAGGCATTCCAAAAAGGAAGACATTGAAGCATTATAATGTGCTGAGATAAAAAGTTTGATCTTATAATGTTTTGATCTTTTGATTCTTATTATCTAATTGCATTGGAAGCAGAATCACTACGCAGGTAGCTATGGACATTCAGATGTATTTATGCAACTGTTTAAACCTGAGTTTCTGTTTGGTTGCTGAGTTTAGGAAAAGTCACAAGCAGAACTAATTCATCTGTTTGGCAGGAGGGAACTCAGGACTTTTATGATTCTTACAAGTCTTTCTTTCATGTTCCATGTGTTAAAGTGCACACAAGCTTTATTTTGAAATTTGGTCAGTACAGCAATGAGCTCAGCACGCCTTCCACAACATTATGTGTCCAGGTGAATATTGCATTCTGTGCAGTCTGATACATCTAAATTATTTCCATCCATTAATCAGCTTCTCTGTTCACAATAGAATAAGAAAATAAAGGTTTAGCCCTCAGCTTCGGCTGACAGTTCAATATAATTGGAAGAGTAGCAAGAAGAGTAGTAACAGTAATAATCTGCTTCTCATTGAGAACTGCTTAAAATGTAGTCCCAAGAAAGGTGTAATCCTACAAGGCAGCACAGTGCCTGCATGCTCTGTTTTCATTAATGTGCCAAATGTGCCAGTACCTCACATTGCCTCACTTTGATGACAAAGAGAGCTCAAGATATGACATTCAAAATCAAATTTGTTAAATGTTTTTAACCATAAAATTTGGCTTCAGCAACTTGTCAGGAGGAAAAAAAAAAACACATAGCATGGTATGTACACTCAGCATCTCAGCTTCCCTTGCTATTTTTATAAAAAGCAATGGCACTAAAGTGACACAAATCTCTTTTTCACACACGTATTTTTTAGGACCATGAACATTGCTTCATTTTGCTGCTGCTGACGCAGAAGTTCTACTCTGGCAATCAAAATTGCTGTATATATTACACATAAGCAACTACCAGACGCATTTTACCTATGGTTCATTCACCTTCTGGGAATCTTCCTTTTTGATTTTTTCCAAATATCTTCTATCCAAGCAAATACATAACATGATCTTTAAGAAGTTTTTGCTTGTGCAGTAGGGAAAAGTAGCAATACACATTTTAAACTGTTTCTCTGGCTGGTAATGAATGACCTTTAATCCCCAAGCAACAAGGGACTACGTGTTTACTGTGCTTGGATTGATATTTCTTAGTTTAGACAGCTTTGAAGCTGTATTGTCAGTGGAAAATACAATAAGCTTAACTTGAAAGGTACTGAAGCTCCTTAATGAGTCCATAAGGATGTCAAACGCTGTTTGTCCAGACCTCGAGTACACATTCCGACATATCTAATGCCTGATACTTTCATCAAAACATCCAACTGAAATCCCCATGGGGTTTTCATATCACAGTGTCAGTGCTTAGCTCGAAGTGCACAGGAGCTGCCACAGCAGATCAAACAAGTGGTCCAAAAGGGTGTCCCTGGCAGTGCATGCCACTGCAGGCCTCAGAGTAGTCTCTGTTATGGACAGTTAAGAGTAGCCTCTCCAGAAACGTTCTGAAACATGAGTTCATATGTCCTACATAACAGTTTGAGGTTTGTTCTTTCAGTGTCCTCTAACATAACTTGTAGATCATTTCGTAATTTTTATAAATTGAAATATTTTGTTTAGTGCTTTGGTTTAAAATAAGTAGTGTGAGTGCCCGAAAATGATTATGTGCTTTGGCAATGAGCTCCACAAGACAGCTCTGTGTGTTTATATAAGCAACACACAGGTTTTTGAATTATCATGCTATCATTGTATTAGAGAGGAGTACCTATACCATCCTTTGCTTGTGCCTGCCTTCTCATTTACGGTGTAAAGTATTTTAACTTACTCTTTTTCTCTCTAGCTGTAAAAATTAAGTCTCTTTATCAAGCTTCTGCTATATCCTGTTATTTTGATATATTCTTTTAATTTGAATATTTTATTTTCTGTTTTTGCTTGGATTAAGACAATGTGAGTATAAGTTAGCAAGATAGGTGGGGTAGTACAGGCAGAAGTGGAGCTATACATGAAGCTATAAACGGAGCACATGGAACTAATTTACGCAGGAAATGAATTTTATAATTCAGGTGGTCTGACAGAAGCAACGGAATATTCATTGATGTAGTTACTCATGTTTCTCAACTTGATAGTCATTTCTTCTCCATTGCACTCACTTTCTGCTTTTTAGGTAAATACTGTTAAAACCAAGGTAATTTTGCAATTCAGCAGAGTCAATATTTCACACTTCAGGTTCAGTTGCTGTTGATTCCCACATCTAGCAAAGATGCAGCATTATCTCTTTTTTTTTCAAGCACTGTCTTTGGAATCTCAGTTGCTTAAAGCAACTAGGCATATACATATACATATTCATTCATAAAATTCTTTAGCATTTGAGTGCTAGAATTCCCAACTCAATTGTCATATGAAGCACCAAGACTTCTGAAGACTTCTGAAGACATATAGAAACACACATGTGTCTGCAATTGCCTAAGGCTGTACTGTGCAAAAGAAGCATCTCAGTCTAACTGTGAGCCATGATCTATCTTTTTCACTCCATCTCTCAGCTGCAGAGCTGAGTGGAAATGATGACTTTATAGGCACTAACTGCATTAATTTCAGGCACTGCTTCCATTAGTGTTTATATATTTTATGTAAAATAGATGTTATACATAATATTGATGTGGTCTCTAAGTAAGGAAAGAAATTCAAGTCTTTTCCCTGTTCAGGGCAGTGTTCTGATATCAAATGGGAGCTTTCTCCCTCTTTCTTTTAGCCTTTCACTGAGACAAATGCATCTGTAATTACTTCCCATAAATTAAAACATTTTCAAGGACAGTCAACAAGAATCCCTTCAGAACTGATCTGATTGTTAGGCCATTTGCAAGAGGTGAGAGGAGTAGGTTTACAATCCTTCAGGCAAAGGAAGTTATTGATCCTAGCTTTCTGATACACTTGATGAGAATTTTAAATAGTGAGCAACTGCATTCAAGGAAGTAATTGTATCTTCTTAGATGAGCTTTATATAATAACAGTCTCTTATATGTAGTTCTGAACTTGTTTGTAGTGTAATAATAATAATATAAAGATATAAATAATATAAAGAAGCAAACAAGTTTTACTAAAGTGATTGATATCACTGGAAAAAGAAGCCAAATTCCCAAATCCATAAGCTGTCCTGATGTACTGTATTAATTCTCCTATCAGACCTTGATTACTAGATCCTTAGAATCATTTGTAATGATTTGCAATGGTGAAATCTCACAAAGAGAATCAGAACAAAATTAAATAAGAGTTGTCATTCTTTGTAAAATCCATCACAGAAAAGCAGTCTTAGCTCTTAGGACAATCACAGCTCTCTCAGTATTCCTATTACTCATTTAAAACACTGGAAGTAATTTTACTAAGATTTTAAATGTCTTCACTCACCCTTTCCTATACATGACAACAAAAACTATTAATAATTTGATTAGGACACAACACCTTGGCCGTAATATTCCTGGATGCTGTTACCTATCCACATTGCTCTAACATCTGATAATAGAAAGAAAGGTCTTATTTTATATTTTTAGGTATACAATACTTAATTCTTTTTATAGAGAGCTTGCATAAACAAGTTAATGAAATCTCTGTATGTATCATAGCGCTATAATGCACTGAAAGACTATAAAGAAACATTTGTATTCGAGCCAAGATCTTTCCTTGAATGAAAAACTATCCCCACTGGAAACAAATGAGGCTATTTCATATAACTATAGAAATCAATTTAATATCCGTCTCTGTCAAGGGACTCTGAGCCCAGGCCTGCCGCTGTTGCATTCATTGGCTCGGCAGGGCTTATTATCCTGCCTGTGTAGGAGATAATGAACTAGTCTGAGGTCCTGCACAAGGCTTCTCATGGGCACTGAGACCTAAATGCTCTATAAGACACTTTCATTTCTGCACAAACAGAATATTATAAACACTTTAAATGCTCTTTCTGATTCTGTAGCAAAATCCTACCTTCAGAATCATGCAGCAGCTATGGGATCATGTTGCTACTGTGCAAAGAGGATTTATGCTTGATTTGAATTTTTCCCTTATGTTTGATTTGAATTTTTCCCTTCCCACTGATTCAGTGAGAGGAAATAGCAATTAATCTGCTTCAATTTCAAAAGAGAAAAAATAATTACAAAAATTATAGTAATTGGGGCATTCAGTTACACTTCAAAGGATATTCTTTTCTTTAAGATTCTTGATGAAATGTTGTTTCGTATTTCATAATGAAATGCCCCTCCTTACTGCAATCTACATTATTAGTTTTAAAAATGAAAGTTCTAGAAATGATCAGGGCTAATAAAAAGAATATGAAATCACTGAAATCAATGGTTGTGAGTCAGTGAATGCCACTATATTCAGTAGTCATTGATCTTAAAAAAAAAAACTTTTACATAAAATTTTATTCATATAATTCATGTTGTAAGTGGAAGCATCTTTGAGTTTTAATGCATATGCAGGTCCTGAAATGAAAATTCACTGAAATTACCAAAAAAATTCATTAACTTAAATGATATAACATAGTAACATAACACTAACAATTTTCATGAGAATGATGTGTTATTTTATGAACATGGAAATTAATGAAGCTGTTTTTTACAGAAATGGGACCTTTTCCTTTAAATTATCTTTTTTCATTATTGTAGTGCCAACATCTCCTGCATTCTTCTATAGTTTCCTGTGCCAGTCCTCTAGGCAGGGTCTAACACGCTACGGCTAGTCTACAATGTATTGATTGCCGCCAAAGAAAACAGATGGTAGTGAACACAGTTCTCCTGTGTTTTCTTCAACAGAAGAGTTAAGGTCTCAACTCTGCTTAGGTACTGATTTCAGTGCCTAACTCAGTTTATTTGAAACATTTTTCAAATTTAGTCTAACCGATTCAGAAGTTAGTGGAGGGGGATAGCAGACAGACAATACAGCTGTGCTTAAAATATTGTTATGAGCAAAAAGGAAACATTAATTATTATTTGAAATCTTACCAGTCTAATCAAATAAATATCTGTCCTGATCTAACTCTTTCAGATAGGAGAAATAAAAAAAGGAAAGGAAAGTAAGAAAAGGAAATGATACTAATACACTGCAGAAGAAACAAAAATCTGAATCTTAAAAGTAACATAAGACAGTTACAATTTCTATATAAATATAGAAATAGTATCACTATCTACTTTCTTTCTGGTATTGTGTTACCCTTTCACTGCCCTCAAATCCTGAGGTCAGTGTTTTGGTCAGTGGGTGTTTCAGAAGGAAGATTTAAGATCCTGTGAAACATGCTCTAGGTGATCCTGCATGTGCAGGGGCAGGTGGACTAGATGATCTCCATAGGTCTCTTCTAACCTTAATGATTCTATGATTCTATGATTTATGTTGATATGTTCTTCTTCCTCCCCTTAGGGTCTATTTACAGTCATTTTTATGTCTTTTATTAGTGATATCTCAGTTCACTATGTTCTACATAGGTTAGATATTTGTTCTTTGTTCTCTTTGTTAGCCCAAAACTGACTGTGCCTCTCTCCAGATCTGCATGTCTTTACCTGATCATGTTGATTATAACTACGGAGGCTCCAGTGCCAAGGCTCCATAGCCAACTCCTACTGTGCCATGCCTGCAAGTCTTTCATGCCACATTCTGTGTCTGCAATTCCCAAAGACTCTTATTGTAC
>JAVCKT010078592.1:0-10939 GCA_032273925.1 Rhynchotus rufescens
AAAAGAAAGAAAAAAAGAAAAAAAATATAGAAAAAAAAGAAAAAAGAAAAAAGAAAAAAAGAAGAAAGATGTGATCTCTAGGAAAGATATACAGGTCAATGTGCACTGTGGACCTCTGTATTAGATGTATTCTGACTGAAATGCAAGACTTGCAAGAAGGAATCTCCATGGTGTGAGAAATATATAGTACATAAATATTAGACGTGTAAAGTGTTAAAGCAATGTACTGAGTCCTGCTCTACCAGCAATGATTTCTGTTCATGCTCTTTTGCACTGTTAGACCTGAAGAACGTCCTTCAAGACACACTAGTTACATTACCTTGGAAGCATCTAGTTGCCTGTGAATAAACTCCGTATCACTTTTGAGTTTACATCACCATTTGCTAAGAAGACATTTATTTTTTAAAAAAAAAAAAAAAAAAAAAAAGCCCACCATTTACTCTTGTGGATTTTTGAGTACAGTTCCACAAGCTGACCAGAAAAAAAATGCAGTTGTTATGGTGCTCCTGTCTATCCAGACATTAATGTTGTGTCACTTACCTCAGTTTAAAAAGAAGCTTTGGACTTGGTCTCTTATGCTTTTGAGAAGAAAAGCTTTCATTTGAATTGAAGTCATCCTGGAGAGCCACTTTTGGGCTTTGAAATGGCAAGCTTACGATAGTGTGGCTTTTCTTTCAACAGTATTTTCTAATATTACACTATATTCTGTGGGTACAAGAAAAATGAGTTAACAATGTTATTTACATCTTGTGTTTATGGAAATAGTTGGTCTTTCTTTTGAAACATAATAAATAAAAACACAAAATAAAGTGTTTCTTTATTGCGTTTAACCAAAAGTGATTTGATGTATGAAGTAGTATTTCTGGTAGGACTTCTCCAAGTAAAATCTTGTCTGTGGGATCACTCTGTTGAAACTCTTACCTAGGTTGCTTATAGTTTTGCTGATAATCAACTGTAGCAATTTGGCAAATTTCTTCTTGGAAGTCAAAGCTTATGATATGCCTAAGACTCTTATCAAACCTACTTCACAGATAAACTGTAAGGCAGATGTCACTTAGATGAAGACAGATCGGATCATCTAGTATGATCAAATCCCCTGGAATGGAGACTGCCTAAGGACACTGTCCCTTTTGGATCTCAAATGCAGTTATTTAGTTTAAAAAGTAACCTTCATTCAAAATGATAAAGCAAATTGGAGTGTGAGTGCAGGTCATGTTGCTGGTTCTAATTATGTGACATCTTGCCTTATTTTACCATAATCATGCTTAGTTCAATCAATGCATTTTATTGGCAACATCTCACATCATGCAGCATCTTAGAAAGTTTGGGCCAGTACAACTCAAAGAGTGTTTTTTTTTGTGATTTTTACAAAAAAAAATGAGATGTAACGATGTGGAAAACTATAGTCCAGCAAGACAGAGTGATTATTAAAATTTCAATTTAGTATTTCTGATTTCATCTATATTACATGTGTGATAGGTGTGCTATATCAGATTTTAAAATCCAGTATGGGCTCAATAGAGGACGCATGGATTACTCCTGCTGTTATTAACCCTTAAGGAAGCATTCTTACTTTAGTCCCCTCATAATAGCAACATAATTTAAAAACTGAAGATTGTAATGTATTTATTTCTCAAAGTGACAGCTTTAGTCATTTACAACACTAATGCCATTTATTATTAATGGACAGGTTGTAAAGTCAAAGATAACTGAAGGTAATTAAGACTGTAAAAGGACATTATTAATCCTTCAAGTCTATAAAAACATTTTAGAAATTGCAGGCCTCCTCATTCTATGTTACATTCATCACTGATAACTTGTTTTCGCTTTTCAAATTTTTCGTGCAACTAATCCCACTTAAAATGACTGTCTCTGCCCACACTTGGTAAATAAGTACTGTGACAGATTTCTTAGGAAATACCACCATGGAAACTTAATTTTGTTTGTGACTTACTGGTTTGATTGTCCATTTTCCTGTAGCAGAGCACAGAGAATGAAACATAAATGCATTTCAAGGTAGGCTCTTTCTGAGAACTTCAGATAGAATAGCAAAATCTAGCATAGGAAAAAATGATGAATGACATATATATATATATATAAGGGGGTATGTTTGCTTGCTTTTTTTTTTGTTTGTTTGTTTGAAATCACTTTGTGTCTTTCTGCTAAAAAGGACATTTTTACTGGTAATTTTCAGAGCAAAGTACAGAAAGACATACCAAGTAAAATGGAAGAATCATATGTATCTAAATCTAGAAAAAACATGGTTCATTGATACAGAATGATTTTTTTTTTTTTTTTGAGGTAAAAAATTACCTAACATGATACTTCAGATTTTTAAAAGTATAGTAACAAATTGAGAGGGAATTTTATTTCAGATAGGTAAAGTCAGACTGATTGCTATGCACACGGACAGCAAATGGTGCTGTTTCCAAAGCTACTTGCATGAATACATTGCCTATACATTTATTGCTTCACTGCAGACTTTTATTGTTGTGTTTTAGTCCATCACTAGTTAAGAAATCTGAAAAAGTGATATTAGAAACAGAAGTATTTTTTTTCTTTAGATAGCCTCTTTTCAGTAGTAGCTGACTACCTCTTTTCAATAGGAGCCAGCGATAGGACCAGAGGAAATGGCCACAAACTGAAGCCCCAAAAGTTCCACAGGAACTTAAGGAAACATTTCTTGACCGTGAGGGTGACAGAGCCCCAGAACAGGCTGCCAAGCAAGGTTGTGGAGTCTCCTTCTCTGGAGATCTTCAAAACCCATTTGGACGCAGCCCTGTGCCACGTGTTGTAGGTGACCTGTGTGTGCAGGGGAGTTGGACAGGATGATCTCTAAAGGCCCCTTCCAAACTTCAAGATTCTGTGATTCTCTGAATGTTTGAGCATCATGTTCATATGCACATCCATAGTCAAACAGCTGGATAAACTGAGGGATGTCAGGCTTGCTTGGTATCTCCTGTATGCAGATCATGCCTTGTAGGTTTATCATAATTAAGGTGGGCGATTGGTTTAAATGACAGAATTACATGAATAAATCCAGTCATATTGTTACTACAGGAATTGAATTCAAAGTCTGCTGTAGGCCTAAGGGAGTTGGCAGTGTCCAATTACATGACAAGCATGTCTAATACTAAATGGCTAACAGAACCAGAAACATAATTAGCATGGATAACTAGAAATAATGAGATTAGAAATGAAAAATTACACATAATACTTCTGATACTGAATTTACAGTACATGTATTTAGTAGTGGTCTCATGCATAGCAAATTTCCGGATTGGGGCTAAAAGTGAAAAAGATCAATTTTTATTATTATTTTCTTTTGGGGAGGTAATATAAATTAAACCAGGGCCTGGTGTATACATGTTCACCTTTTTCTGATACTCAAGCTAAAAGCACTGACATATTTAGTTATAACCCTGCCGTAGGCCTGCTTAAGCCAACACAGACCCGCACGTTGTTGTGGTCCAACTGACAGCCTTGGTTACCACTTACTCTTGTGAAGCTTAAACTACCAGGTGCTTGTTCTTGCTAAGAGTTGCAGCTGTGAGGAAACCTTTTATAGCTATGCAGGGTTTTTAGGAAGTATTATCAGCTTATCAAATAAATTGCTTTTGACATAAAACCAGGGCAGGGTAAACTCAAACTTGGATGACAGTATGTTGTGACCTGGTCAGCAACTTGTTTGATTCAGGCAGCTCCACTGTTTGGTATATTGATTATTTATAATAGGTTGTTTTGTTTTTCTATTTTTGTTTACAGTATATTCTCATTAGCAAAGATTAGTGGCATTATCTCCTGGTGCCATAAAGTAACTCTCTTTGTAACACTTTCTTCTTCTTTCCTTCCTTCAAGCAAATATGAGAAATAGTTTATTGTTCCTCAATTTCATTTTTGATTTCATCTAGACTTTCTAGTCTGCTTCACTTCCTATTGTGCACTTTCTAGATGATCCATTACAACAATTAAGAAAAGGATTGTAAAATTTGATCTTGAAGTGTTTCTCTTTATACTGAGCTCATCCAATTAAAAGTAAAAGCTTAATTAATCTTATGACTTTATAGAGCATGTTTTAGTTCTTGAAATATAGTCCTGTCAAAAAAGATAAGTACTTATATATCTTTAATATACTTACAAGTACTAATGACTTCAGTTAAAGCCTTTTTTGGCCCAAATTTTCCCTCCTTGTTCAGAGGAAACTTATATCAAAGCCATCAGTAGTTTTTAATGTGTCCAGAGGCAAACCTTCTAAATAAATTCTCTTCATATGCAGGAATAATTAAATCTCAGTCTTGTGATGCTCTGTGCATGGATGACAGACCCTAGTTTATTGTATAATGGGAAAGTACATCAAGGTTACAAAATCAGAACATCAAAGAACCTTCATGTTTCACAAAACAGATCTCTAGTTCATGCTCTCAAGGAGAGAGACCATTAAAATACATGATGCACATAGTTTTGTTTTGCTTCTTTGTTTCTTGCAGATATATATGAGACATTTGCAAATCAGTAAATAATCTGTCATGATCAGACTTCCCTCTTTTACTCTTCACTGTTAATGATGTTATCATTTCTACAGCTGGAGTGATAATGCACATACAGTAAAAGGGGCTGCCACGGTGTAACAAAAGTTATCTGCTTATGTAACAAAAATATAATTGAGCTTTGTAGTTTTGAGACCTCAGAGCTGCAGTAAACCTCGTGAATAAATCTGAAAACCGAGGTGTTTCTGTGAAGTGCGCTGACCCGGACATTCGCCCAGCAGCTGCTGCTGGGTTTGACTCTATGATTTCCCGCCTGGAGCCCATCGAGCCTCCCTTAGGCTGCACAGGCTGCAGCTCTTGCCCTGTCGGATGTGTCTTTCCCAGCAACCCAACCTCCCTGAGGTCCAGGCAGCGCTGCCTCGTGCCCCCATGGCTCTAATGTTTGTTCCTCTCTGCTCCAGCTCTAGGTTAGCCCCTTGGATGCAGGTTTGGCAGTAATGCTCATACTTCAGACCAGTTATCTCTGATGTCTGCTAGCACAAGAAAATACTAATTTAACCAAAACCACACACAAAATTGTGTATTTTGTCTCACAGCAGTTAGTGCTTTGGGCTTGGAAACTTGAAAATTTAAAAATCCAATATCCGTTCTTCCTTTTCATCCCACTGAATCTCTTGACAGTCTCCTTTACAATACGGATTTTTTTATCCATATTCTCCAAATTCCTTTCTCGGCAACCTATTTATTTTTCTCTTACTCCAAACATCTCTTCCTTTATAGCTTCAAACTTGCTCAGAGAGTCTCTTGATTTATTTCACCAAGTGACAGTATCCTCCTCAGATAATCAGTTCTCTAGCTCCCATTTCTCTGAAACTGAGTTTTGAAAAGGTCATTAAATTCAGAGGATTGTCCGTTTCTAGTTCCACTGTATTACCGTCTCATAATCATTGTTTTGTATAGAAATAGAAACGGACACCTGTAAGGCCTCACATTAAACTGAGGCTTACAGCCGCTGATGGAGGCCCTAAAATATGACCTGGAACTTTTAAATTTAACTTTGATACAGCCAAACCGCCACAGGACTTTGAGGAAATCACACAAATGGCATGCTTTAGGAGTTCAAGCTCTATAAAAACGCAGCCTTTGAAAGTCTCTTTTCCTTTGAGAGTAATTTTTGTCCCTAATATCTGTCTTATTATATTTATTAGTCATTATATACCAACATAATTCAATTAAGCGGTGCAGTGCATACTTATCTCTCCCCACTCCAACCCCAACCCTCTTCTCCTGGTGTTCTTATCATCTGAAATAACCAGGAGGGCTCTGCTACATCAGGCTAACGTACCATGAAGAGAAATACATAAAGAGTATGTATAAATACTCTTTTTAAAAGAGTGTTTTAATAGAAAGGTAGAGAGAAAGAGAAAGGTCCAGAAGAGAGAGAAGAGGGCTGTGGAGAGGAACATTAAACACATCTCCCAAGTAGCAGCAGCTTAGAAATCAAATGAAATTTCACCATGAATTTAAATCTAAGTTCAACCTCCAGGTCGTCTGTCAGGGGTGCAGCTTCTTTTGGAAGAGGAGGGATAGGTGCTACTTGTAGGTGCACGTCTGTCAGCTCAGGCAGACATCTGGAGACACCATGCAGGGTTACCCCAGAGGGTTGGGTTAGAGAGGTAGCTTACTGCAGGGGAAGATGAAAGGCCTCAATTTAGGTCAAGACTGACTTTTTTTTTTTTTTTTTTTTTTTTTTTGGTCAGTCAGGAAGCTAAAAATAGAGAGATAAAACCTGTTTTAAGATGAAATAGAAATTTCATTAGACAAGTACTTTATTTCACTTTCAAGTGTTACTTTCCCATAAAAGTTTGGATATGTAGAATTTGTTCACTATGTCAATAAAGATGTTAAAAATTACCAAAAAATACTAGTATAGTCTGTCACCTGAAGAAACCAAATTTGTAAATCACCCTGTGATTTGTAAACCACACCTGGCAGCTCCCTGTATGGAGGAGGCTGATGGCAGCAGAGTGGCAGCAGAGCCAGACCTTGCAGCCAGGGCTCCCAAACTTTCTAGAAGTCATCCGAGCAGCATCCTTCAAATATTGTGAAGGTAGCATTTATTCTTGTGGGTAAAATTCAACTCTTTTGAGAGCCAGAGCTAAAATTTTATGCTACTGAAGCCTTCAAAATATGCTTGACTGATTTTCTCTATACAGGCAGATTTTAAAAGTTTTGTTTAGTCTAGACACTTTTATCTGATTGTTCACAGGGACTGTAAGACTTACTCTGATTCAAAGAATCACAGAATGGCCTAGGTTGGAAGGCCCCTCTGGAGGTCATCTAGTCCAACCCCCCTACAAGTATTTGTTCGTACTCAACCCCAAGCAGTTGCAGTTGTGGTTAAGAGAAATCTAAGTGTAAAGCAGTTTATTAATGCACTGCTGCTTAATTTAACTTGAACATTCCTTATGGATATAGTAATCTAGTTTCATCATGCAGTGTTTTATTTGATCTTAATATGCTAATGAAAAAGATGGAAGGGCAAGGGCAAGGGAGGGGCAAAAGATGAAGACAAGGGAAAAGGAGCAGAAAAAAAAAAAAAGATAAATTACAAGTTTGGGAGATTGGAAGCTACATTAAAATTATTTTCATGTCTGTGCTATATTAGTGGCTTTCAGTCTTCCTGAAATAGTTATCTACAGAATACTTAAGTGTTTCTCAGGATAATGATGTAATGACATCCACACTTGCTTTTTATTTACCCAGAGTCGCTTTTCATTGAACAGGTGATGGTAATGTTTTGTTGAAGAATGTAAAAGGTGTAGCTCTAGGTTCCTCAAAGTGTATTAGACATCCTTAACTTACTTGAATGTGATGCCCTTTTAAAGCTGATGAGATTCCTTGTACTTAAAATTAAGCATATGGTCTAGTAATTTGGAAGGTCATAGACTTGAAGGTTGGAGCCTATAAAAAATAATAATTAAAAAAAGGAGGCAGTCTATCCTATGTAGAAGCTATTGGAAGTAAGCCATTTGGAGCAAGAATACTTTTGATAAACACAGAATATCCTAAACACAGCAGAGATACTCATCTAATTGACCTCATGTAAATTATGGAAAACCTATCCAAATTAAAGTCACTGTCAGTACACAGAAAGAGAAACAAAGAATAGAAATTCTGTATGTAGAAAATAAGGCAGAAGTACATAAGACATCTTAAACAAATATTAAAATAAATGATATGGTGGAATATGAAATTACCTTTTGAAAGTAATAAATACTAGATAAATAAATAAAAAAAATAAGATTAGATATTTTAAATCCAAATAGTGTAGTATTGTATTTCTTGCTTTAATAAAATACCAAAGATAAAAGAAATAAAAATGTCCTACAGTTGGGAAAAACAAAGTAAATTAAAAGTAAAATCCACAGTTGAAATTCACCTTTTCTTATGTGTCCTATTCTTGCAAATATTTCTCTCTCGTATTTCTGAAATGGTTTGCTTAATAGCTGTCACATACAGTTCTCTGTTAAAAACCTGCATAGTTCACTCCACAATGCTGTAGAGTTCAAGAACACGCAGCATTGAAGAGAAGGGGTCTCAATCAAAAAGGAAAGATGTGCTTTAAAGAATGAGCTCAACTATCTTTCTTTCCTTAGGTGCAATCAGTTTCCATATGGTTAGAAAGATAGGGGGCCTGAGGTTTTTGTTTATTTGTTCGTTTGTTTTTGGGTTTTTTTTTGTTTCCTTTTTTTTTAGATAGCTATCCCCTTTGCCCAAGAAAGGTGTTCTGCTACTTGAAGAAAGACTAGGCTCTCTGTACTGACTCCTTCTGTGATTGCTGTGCTGTATTTATGCTTTGGGGATTGACTGATACTTCTCTTTCCTGGATGATATTGATGTTATGGGTTGCCAGTCAGTTTTTTTCTTCCCTATGTTAAAATACAAATTGAAAATTCATGTCATTTTCTTTCTTCGAAAGTGCTTCTTTGGCCACTTTTATGTCAAGATCTTTAGGTACATCTCAACAAAAATCTCAGCAATAGAACTCACTCTTCTGAAAATTCAAGAGCTCCCATCTCTTGGTCAAGTGTGAGATTTGGCTGGAGAGAGTAGAGAGACTTGTGGCTTCTGGAGGGTCTGTGTGTCTTTCCAGAGGCTACAGGGGCCACTAATGACCCCCATTTGCTTTTAGGTCAGAGCAGAAGGCAGCAGTCATGTTTGGAACCAGTGCCTGTGATAGCTCCTGCCTACAATGATTTTTCTTGTAAAACCTGACCGACTAGCAAAGATGGTGGTTTCATTCTCAATGCTAATATATAATCAGAGAATACTAAGGCTGGGTGTGCCGTAACCAGGTTGTCACCTCAAGAGCTGTCTGGCTGTCCCAGAAACCCAGGCAGTCCCAGACACTGCCGTGCTTGTGTCCATCACATGAGGAAACATCAGGGCACAGAAAGGTTGGCTGGTGGACCTTGATCTTAGGGAAGGAAGGCCAGGTCTTTTTAGATCCAGTACATGGAGTGCCTTGCCTGCAACAGAATGCTCAGAGACATTAACAGATTTTCTAACATGGTTCTGAAATAGAAATGATGCTTTTTATTCTTTAGCTCTGGGTATCTCCACCTTGTATGGAGTTATTACTATTTCATATGTGTTTTCAGGAAAATTGTGGCCTGCTAGCTATGCCTTGCCCTACATTTGCATCATACATCTTTGTGTGTCTAAGGCAGCTCAGTGCTTTCAGAGTCCCCGTTGTTCAGCTAAAATCTGCCTGAAATCTTTCGGGGACATTGATTTTGTTTTGTTTTGTTGAACTTCAGCACGTTCCTGTGCATGCTTGGTTGTTTGTGTGCAATGGAAACCTCCATCTTTCATTTCTGACAAGGGATTATCTTCCTCTAGCGTGAAAGAATGCTTGGAATGAGCTTTTTGCTGCTGACAGTGAGGGAGATTCAAAGCTCCAAGTCTGTAAACCTTTTATGTGATGGGATCAGTGGGGATTTTTTAAGTTGACTAAACTGATGGAGATTACTGTACTGAACAACTCCCAAATAGCTGAAAAGGTCAGACATATGCTTCAGACAAATAGACTTCAGTTGACTAATTTGAAGAAAATGCAGAGTTCAGGAGTTATGAAATATCATGAAGAAAATTACAGCAAAAAAAAAAAAAAAAAAAGCAGCCACAGTATTTTTACACATTTTTAGCTGAAATTTAATGCACTGCTTTGAACCTTATTGTCCTTATTAGGAAAAGTTTTTCCTGATGTCTTTGAAATGCTGCTGTTTAATTATTATACTCTACTATGCAAGTAATATAACTTTATAATAATATAACATTAGGTAACTTACTAAATTGTAATTAAAAAATGCTGCTGAATCATCTAATATAAATATGAAGATAGTGCTCTGTGTTCATATCATGAAAAGAATTTCTTATTTTAGTAAGATTAGTATTATCCTAATTTACCTCTAATTTTGGTAATATGCAACTTATTGCAATTCTATTTTAGGTCTTACTACAAGACATATTATAATAGCCCATTATTAATATATATCTAAATGGATATTATCACTTTTTCAGGAACATCTCTGTTTCTCAGTTCTGGAGGGACATTTTTTCCTCGCATGAAACATATATACTAGGGAGTTTTTTTGTAGTGCTATAAGGAGTTGTAAAGAAATAGAAAGTTTTTGTTTGTTTGTTTGTTTAGTTGTTTTAACAGCCTATGAGAAATATCCAGAATCAGCCTCCAGAATTTACCCAATGTATTTGGTGTAGTGACTTAGATTGGCAGGGAAAACCCAAGGCTGCCCTCTAATGGCACTTTCTCCAGGTATCCAGAATTCACAGCTAACCCAAACTGCCCAGGAACACTGTAGGTTACACAAAACACTGCTCTTTCTTATGGTTCTTCTATATTCACACAAAACTTCTGTAAGAAAAACTTATTCTTCCCAATGAAAGCATTAAATGTGTCTGTGGCAAGCTCGTTATTTTACAGTGTTCACAGAGGAGAGAATGGTTTTCATTCTTCATAGATAGTATCAGTAAAGAAAAATTACAAAAGTATTCAAACGTATTTAGTTCAGGAAGCAATGAACCAAAGCAACCTGAGAGCTCCATTCTTTGCTGAAATTAATTTCTAATCAGTGCATTGCAATTAGAGAACATCAGGAGAATGATTATGCCTCTGTTCTTCTTCTGGATCTTCATGCGTGTTATAGGTATTAACTTCTATCAGCTGGATTTCATCCCCAGCTTAGAGAAACAGCATGTCCTGGCAAGACACCAAACATGCTGCTGTGAACTGAGGCACCTCTGAGCTGCCTACACAGAGCTATTCATTCCTGTCGCTTTCGAGTACCAAAATAAAGGACAAAAGTACAATGCATTTATGTATTTATCTATTTCTGTGTGTGTGTGTGTGTGTATAATCCATTTTATAG
>JAVCKT010078602.1:0-14995 GCA_032273925.1 Rhynchotus rufescens
GGACACAGTACTCCAGATGTGGCCTTACCAGGGCTGTGTATAGGGGAACGATCCCCTCTCTCCACCTCCCACTCTTCTTAATGCACCCCAGGATCCCATTGGCCTTCTTGGCCACGAGGGCACACTGCTGTCTTGTGGTCTTCTTGTCATCCACCATGACACCGAGGTCCCTTTCTGTGGGGCTTTTTTCCAGCAGGTCAACCTCTAATCTGTACTGGTATCCAGGGTTATTCCTTCCCAAGTGCAGGACCCTGCACTTGCCCTTGTTGAACTTAATGCGGTTTCTCACCGCCCAGTCGTCCAGTCTGTCCATAGTACAGAAACAGTGCAGAAACTGTTATAGTACAGAAACATCTATGTACAATAGTACAGAGACATCTATGTTTCTGATCCTGTCTGTCACTGAACTGGCTATGTTATCTAGCAAACACTGCCTTGAATTAAAAACAAACAAATTGTTTTTATTCACTACATTTGTATAACAATGACATGCACATGCACATTACTGTCAGCAGCAAGCAGCTCAAGAGAAAAGCAGGATCAAAAAGCAAGGTATGACAGACTGCTGGTAATCAAGAAATGCTCCTGCAGAAGTCTGAGGGAGGAAAGAGCCCTCTGTAGCCCTGCAAAAAGAGAGGATAGAGGACTTGCCTGAGGCACACTCTAAACCCTGAGCAGTAACAGACAGGGAGAAATGTCCTTGCCAGGGCCGAGTGTGATTTAAGGCTATATTTTGACTAGTGATAAGTGCTGCAGCATGAGGGACTGCCACAAGCCTGACTACACCACGATCGATAAACTTGCCTCATTCCATTCCCCATACAGTTTCATCCCATACAGCAAATGATGACCAGGATCACTTCCTGTACCATCCTCTCTGTTCCCTGGCTTCACTGAGAGAGAGAATTGCAGGTAGTAACCTTATTTCAGAAATTATATTTATCTTGAGCTACTTAAAAAAATATGGCTCCTGTTCCACTCTTTCTCTATATTATTTTTATATATTATCTAACTTAACTATCAGGCTCTTGTAGTGTTTATATTCAAGAGGATGCCAGGGAATTTGAGAGGTGCCCAGGATATCAAATCTGGGTCCTCATCCCAGAAAGATAAACTGAAACTCATCACAGCCAGCCTGGTGGGGTCCTGAGAGCTCAGCTCAGCACAAACTTCAGCCACATGCTTATTTTATGCATGTAAATATTGCATCCAAGGATGAACGCTCAGGTATTAGAAATAAATCTGGAACTTAAATGTTTTGTTGGATCATTTCCTAACTTCTCCTTATTGCAAAAATAATCTAATAAAAAGTCCTTCAGTCTCAGGGGCCAAGCAGCAAAACAGAAGGCAAAAAAAAAAAGGTCTTTAATTTAGATCTGGCCTTACTTCCTGACTCAGAGGCATTAGGCAAGCTTAGGAAGGCAGATCCTTGATGATTATTTTTTTTGCAGCTTGACCTGTGGGACTACAGGGACAGCTTTAACAAGCTGGTAACCTCCCTGACCAATATACATCAGAATTTCTTCACATCCCTGGTGGCCAAATTAAAATAAACACAGTCATGAAATCAGCCCTTTCATTGATTTGTTGAAACAAGCAGTAAAGCCAAATATACTAAGCAAGCCAATCTTCTAAGTGATATGAATGGATGTTCATGCTGAACAGAAACCTATTCTCTCTGCCCCAGAATCACTCCATTAATATTGTTAGAGGCTCTTTACAGGGTTTTTTAAAATAAATCATGTTTTAGTCTGAATCTGTGGGTGTCTATGTTAAAAGTCCTAGCTTCATTAGGAATTTCCATTTATATCTAAAGGTAATTTCCAGAAGTCAAGTCAACTTGCAAAATATCTGTTATTGCTAGGTTTAAAATCTTCAAAGATTATTGGTTTCAACATTGGACTTTTTTTCTGGATTCAAATCATAACATATAGAAAACTTTCCCCTTTATTATTCTATGTTTATAAGTTGTTAAGACTTGTTTATATGCAAGAGGTAGTGTGTGGCTGAAAAGAACACCAAGGACAACCTGTTCTTTAAAGGTAAAATATATGTTGTCCGCATTTATACTGCTAGTCCCAAGAATACTTCCCAGTATCTGGGTTTGGGAACATGCCCTGGCCACATCGTACTTCTGTGATAGACCGTGATATATGATAGAGTATGTATTGGAGAGGCATCTCTTCCCTTTCTCCACACCGTAGGAATCCTTGATTTCTGTGCTAAGGATATTAAGATGAATGGCTCAGGGAAGATCAAGCCATGTTCAGAACAAGGACATGACCTGGAACAGGACTCAAAAGTCCACTGCAGTATGCAGCAAAAAATAAGTCTAGAATTTAACCTAAACATTGCACATAAGATGCAACCACCAATTCCATCAGAAGCAAAAACTATGAGATGTTTGTTTTTTGGAAGTGAGACTGGTGCTCACAACTCCAAATCACATTTTCTGGCTTGTTTTTTCTTTTGCCTTCATTTAGCTCTTTTTTTTTTTTTTGTTAGTAAATTATCTTTTTTTTTTTCTAATATCACTTATGTCTTTGGCATATTTAGTTTTCATTTATTTAATCAGCTGAAAGAAGATGTCTGTGATCTGTTCTGCTACTGGAACTCCAAGGAAAGGATCATCTGAGCAGATTATTTCAGCATAGCCTTAGGTCAAACATGAAACTGACTCTTAGCAAATGTGTAGACTGCTTCAGTAAATGTGTGTGGGATTTTTTTGTTTTTGTTTTTGTTTTGGCTTTGAAGCCCAATGGTATTGGACAGTCCACATCCAGAACTGCCATGAGAAATTATTGAGCTAGACATGAACAGTCTATTGGGAATGATGCTTGGGCTGGCCTAGGTCCTGGTCCTTTCCAGGAGCTGTCTGAAGGTGTGCTAGCTAGTACAGGCCAAAAAAAAAAAAATGTCAAGGACTATTCTAACAACTTAACTATATAGTCAATCCAGTTTGAGTAGCTGAGATTTTCCTGATACTGTTCCTTCAATTGTATGTATAAAACCTGCAGAATTCTTTTACATAAGATTTTGTGATCTAAATAATTACAAACAGTAGTCATAATATTACTTCAGCATTTCAGCATCATATTTTTAAAACAGAAATATGTCAACTTAAGGATTGTAAGTATAATTTTGTTTTAATTTTGGAATTATTTTAAAAATGTTTTGAACATTTAAAACATGATGTATGTAATTAAATTTTCATGAGATCCTAGTTCACTTGCAAAAAAAATCTGGTCAAAAATCTGGCACAATATTCTTTAGAAAAATCTGTATTTCTCCACTAAATGGGTAAAAGGTCTCAAAGTCTTCTTTTGTTTCCATTTTGCAGTTAACATTTTGTTTCTCTGCTTCATGATACGTGGAGAAAGTTCTGACACTCTACATCTGTTAATTCAATTCTCCCATTTTTCATTCCTCTTTTCAGTATTGTTTTTGCCTCTTTTACGAGGTCTCTTGTCTGAGGCCAGAAGTTGGGCACGCATAAATGAAATGTTCAAAAACGTATTCTGGCCACCAAGCCTGTCTTGAGCAAGAGGATGTGTGAATGTATCTTGTGACTGCTAAGTCAGCAGTTTCCACGTAAAGTTAATACTATTCATAGCCCAATAAAAGACCTTGTTAACAATTTTGGAAAGACTTATTATGCTGTATGGTGTACTATATTAAATCTTCTACATGTGCAAAGCGATTATATTTTCCTGAAAAAGCAAGAAGTGAAATATAAATACTTTAATGAGAATTTCAATAATTCAACTAATAATTTTAATAATTTTAGTAATGTAACTACATTTTATCTGAAAAAAGTGGCGTCAGGCTTTGTAATTTATTATGCATTCATTCATAATTATGACACACTTGTTACAAAATTTATAACTTGCAATGTAGATACAAGATTGCAAGATTACAATGTAGATGCAGATACAAGATGATTTTTCATGGAAAAAAACCCACTGCACTGATATGTATTTGAACTGCAAGGATGAACACCTTCAGACACCTTCATACTCAGATCCCCCCAAATATTTTCTGTGGATTTACCTAATTAATTGTGGCTCACTTGTTTATAAGTAATGCTGGTGATACCATCAATGAAGACTCCTTCTTATATAGGAATTAGATTACATATACAGGTATACAAAATATGGATTCTCAGGACTGTTCAGTCAGGAGAACAATATTGAAAAATTGCAGAAATCTTGGAGAAACCAAGCTGTTTCCCTTCTCTGGAGAATATCACAAGAATGGTTTCTTGCCTGGAAAATTCTCAGGTTTCAGAACCTGTGAGAGAAATAAATCTTTTAAAAAGAGCATGACTATATAGACTTTTGTTGGGAGAGATGTCAGAGGGTCACAGGTTCTTATATCAAACTGCTCTTTCCCTGAAGTTGCAGCAGTACTTTATTTTTATACTTTAATGACTTATCATTAAAGTATGAGTCTTTTATTTTGTTTTATCTTTAGCTCTTCATATTTTCAATAGAAAGGAGATGAAATCAAAGAATGAAGGGAAATGAAAAACTGAAACATTCCTACAGTTGCAGAATCACCCAAGACGACTGCTGAAGAGCTTGGCAGTGCTGCAGCCTAAGAAGATCCGAGAAATACTTTTCTTCCCAACATTCAGCTTGAAAAAATAAATACTGCAGGAACATTATAGAGATCTGCTAAAGACACAGCAGTCTATCCCAGCAGCAGTATAATAGAATTCCCTCAGTGAGGAAAGTCTCTCTTTCAGACTCTTTTACAGTGGTCAGGGGATTGGTCTCTTCTATGTTTGTCTGTGTATGCAAACCCATTGGCCTATATACAATTTTCTGCCACTCTGAGCATACAGTTGCTCAATAGTCTGCTTAGAGGATTTTCCTCCCTCACTTTTGAATACAATCTTTATGGACATGGGGCATACACTCACAAGGGAATTCATGTGTGCGCTTAGAGATTCCTGTCCTGGAAAATTCTTCTGTATACCAATGTATTGAAAGTTGTTCATTGTGAAGTATGTTGTGTTTTGTAGAAGTAGAATCTCCATTTGCTTCTGGTAAAGTAAATGTTTCCTTCTGCAAATAATTCTTCCTTTTCTGTGAATGTCTCTGAAGGGTGTGGTGGTATCATTAAGATTTTCAACATGCTTCAAAAATAATTAGAAATAGGTTCCACAGTAAGCAGAGACTAATCCTCATATTCCTATTACTGGGTCACATATGGTCTAAATAGTAAGACTTGAAATAAAAATCAAACATAGCATGTTTTAAAAGTCTTCAGTTGACAAATTTCATAATTATGTTATTCTTCAGAGTATTAAATGTGTCATAAACATAAACTATGCTCCAAAAATATTTGTTTGACTTCAGAACCAGGCCAAGACCCAAAAAGGCAAAGACAAGGGAAAATGACAAAGGAGGTTAACAAGACATTTTAAAGTCTCAGAACATTTTAACTGGACTTTAATTCTTATAAAAGCGGATACTTCATCCTATTTTATCTCAGTGTCTTTATATAAATTTCTCAGTCTTTTTATCTGCTCATTTCAATTTCTAAAAAATTTCTGAGATATGTGGCTGTAGAATCAGAAAGTTTATACGTAGACTTTCCAGAAGTGCAGGAAATCATGAAATTGTGTAGATCCACATAAATTTATGATACTAAGATATTTGTAAGACCATTAATAGATGAATTCATCCCTGCTGCTACCCCATAATTTTTGATGGTTTCCTTACTACTGTAATGAGTAGGAGGCATCTCTGGATATTCAGATTACAAATATGCTTGGTAGTAAATATTTTTAAAATAGTCTATTGGAAAAGGTGATAACAGCATAAAATTTCTCCATTATTTGTAAGCACAAGTGAAAAATCTGTGAATTCAATATCAGAGAAGGCACAAAACTCAAATACCCAACACTTAAAGGAAGGAAAAAGGTTGCTTCAGCAAGACTTTCATTTCTTCTTTTTTCCCCTTTCTTTATCTTTTATCAGAGAGAGCTATTAGCCCATAAAATCTACACACTGAAAAAGGAATATTTAGACACTTTACTAGTCATGTGTTTTGTCTTCTCCTTTTTTACACTTCCCTTAATGAAAATAAGGCTGACAATAATTACTTTAAAATAAAAATTCTGCCTCTGGCAACTTCTGCAGTGCCAGGGGCTAGAAGATAACATGTTTTTAACTTCACTGTTGAACATGTCAGCATTAATCACCTCCTCTGTGGGATTCCTTTTCACACTTGCTAAAATATTATTGCAAAAAAACTCAGAGAGAAATGTATGATCATACTTTGCTCTGCGCTTGGATACATATTAGTCTGGTTTGTCTGACATATGCCAGTAATCTGTTTCCCACATAAAAATGTCTCTGTTTATTCAGACATATACGGTCCAGGTATACCCTCGACTAGCTGGATTGCCACTTAATTTATTCTTTAATCTTGTTGTGGGCTTAGCTGGCTCCAGACCAGAAGGCTGAGGTTATTTATAACAATAACTGTTGCTGACGGGGTCGGCAAGCCTCATTCGCGAGCTGGACTGACCTGGGGTTGTCCTCACCCCAGGTCCATAGAGCACGCACACCAATATGGGGGATGCGGCAAAATGGCATTTATTGCTTTGTTCAGTCTGCCTATATACCCCAGCAAAGCACGGGAACTCACCCACTGCCCAATCAGGGGACTAACCTCTCCTGGGGCCATCAGTAAGGCATGCATTA
This sequence comes from Rhynchotus rufescens, assembly GCA_032273925.1. Classification (NCBI taxonomy): domain Eukaryota; kingdom Metazoa; phylum Chordata; class Aves; order Tinamiformes; family Tinamidae; genus Rhynchotus; species Rhynchotus rufescens. The sequence continues at coordinate 6,717 of JAVCKT010078602.1, forward strand.
ATTGTACTCCTAACTTCCCGTGACATCGTGAGATCTTCCAAACGCCATGGCCTATGCTCTATGCCCTATACTATACTATATCATCTATGTATGCTAAGCTCCCTACTTTATTAAGCCCTAAAAAGCATGACAAATTCATGACAAATTCCCACAAATAACTCATCTCCATATTACTCAGGAAATAGTTATTTTCAACCTGTTTAATATTTACATTTCTGTGTCCTTATCATATCAAAAAAAAAAAAAAAGAAAAAAAGAAAGAAAGTTTCAATAAATTTAAGGCTAATTTAGGGCCTGATTCAAATTCCACTGCAGTCCCTAACACATTCCCATCAATGTGGATGAGTTTCAGACATGGTCTGCAGAGAAATTGCAGCATTAATTGTGATGTTACCTATAGGAAAAAGCATTCCTTGTTGCAGCTCACCCAAATGTTGCTAGGCTTGCAATCACTGACGCAGCACGGAGAGCTGTAATCTACTTAGCTCTAGTAAAACAGCTTAGATTTCACCCATCCAGAAATCTTGCTAGTGTTAAGGAGCTCCTGCTGACAGTTTGCTCTGTTAATTGGGCTAGAAAACAAAACAAAAGAAAACAAAACTAAGCTGAATGTCAGTGTTGCAATCTCTTCTCTGAGTGGAGTGTAGTTTGTCAGCATGAAATCACTGCCCCTTTCTTCACCTGTGGTGTTTTCATTTCTGAACCTAAAGGATGATACACACAAAAACCATTAAGAGAGAAGAGTGCTTGAAAAAAAAGATTAGGATTAAATATGCGGGGAGAAGAACAATATGGCAAATTAGGTACTGGAGGGGAATGAGAACATATCATTAACCTGAATAAACACCAAGGACAGAGGACTGTATATACAGTTTCACGGCTTTGGTAGGGAGCCCAAAAAAGACCAGCAGGAGTAAAATAAACAAAGGGACAATTTAGACTGATTATCAAGATACAACTTGTTTCACCCTGCTATAAACCTCAAGCAAGGTGTTTTTTGATACATTTGATAGTGCATTAATTTCTAAGGTTTGATCCTCAGCTGATAAAGTCAAGAATAGCTCTGTTGAAGCCAGTGTAGGTCCACAGTTTATATAGATATCTTTCAGTGTCAATAAAATAGACAGGATTATTTAGCAGAGCTGAACAAAGATCACAAAAATAAAATTAGAAATACTTAGTAAAATAAAATTGAGTTCATTTTGGCTGCATTTTTCTCCCTTTCTCCTTCTTTTTCTGGGAAATGGCATATTTGTGAAAAGCTCTCAGAGGTCGTAGTGGACCAGCCAAGGAGAAAGAACAATTATGAAGAAATGCAGAACCTGTTCCTGAATCATAGGGAACCATATTTCTCTATATTCTTTTCATTGTTTAACTTTTGATCTTAAAAAACATTTATTCTGGAAAAAGAATTAATATGAATAAAACATTTCAAATAATACTTTTGAAGTGTTTGCTCAATGTGACTTTGAAGCAAACAAACATACTATCAGCTGGTCCGGAGTGACATTTTTTCCAGCCAGAAATAAAAATCTGTACTGTGAGACTGGTGTGGCTCATTACAATTCCTCAGCATTCCTCCTGTCTGAGCAACCTAATTTCCATTCACAGAAATTAGGACTGGCACCAATATTAAAAAAGGACAAGAATATATAATTTTTAAAAATTGATAGAGCCTCAGGTCATCAGAATATCTATTGCCAAAGGAGCAGTTTCATTAATATCAGCTTTGCTGAATGGTTAGTAGACAGAAACTCCCAGAATCTGACATGAGGGCAGTTTGGGCCATTTGGGAACCACAGGGCCTGAGCATCTGGACCTGGCCTAAAGTCTAGTTTAGCATCTGAAAAAAAAGGAAACACCAAAAGTCACAGCTGGCCTTCACAAAGTTTCCAGATCCCTGCTGCAGAGCCAAGAGCCAAACCCACATTAGTGCCTGGAGCCCTAAGCATGTCTAAACAAATAAATAGCACTGGTTCAGGAGCCATTCTCTGTCTTCAGGACAGAGTATCTCTTCCACAGAGCCGAAATTTCTTACCTGCCAAAACAGGACAGCCACATCTAAACTGCCTTTGAAAGCAAGGCATCTTGAGCTAAATCCTAGCATGTTTCCAGGCATTAGAGGCTTAACTGGACTGGGCCAAACTGGGCTACCAATTTATTGATATAGACAACTATGCACCAATGCACAGTCCGGTTTTCCTCTGACTGTTTAATTAACTGGTACATAGCCCTACGGTTAGTGTTCCTAAAATTGAGTAATGCCTCCCAACCAATCTTGGAGAAATCCTGAAGCCACAAAGACATGCGTAAACAAATAAAATGCAAGATCTGGGCTCTTTTAATGAAATTCCATCCAGTATTGAACTCATCATGGGTCATTTGACATTTTGTGTAAAGGCACTCACTTCATTAATAGATGTTTTTATTTTATCCAATATTTTTAATTTTCTATGCTTTTCCAATTTAATATTGCTTTTTCCTTTATTTCACAATTACCTTTCTTTTTCTAATTCCTTTATTTGACCAGAAATATCAGCCATTTGTGTCATATTACTCATAATTGATTTATATATAAACAGTCTGCCATACACTAAATCAGTTCAGTATGTGACCCTAAAATGAATTCAATCTGCCATTAGTCATATAATAATGTGAAAAGGAAATCTTATATGACATGCCTTTATATGCAGGACAATAGAAATCAACAACAGATTTTGGTAAAATTTCAAGGAATTTTCCAAAATGTACTTAATTTCTATACAGAAATGTTTATTTCGTATTTCAGGATACATTCTGACATCAGATCAAAATCACAAGGTATTTGAAATCAAAAATATTCATTCTTTTTTTTTTTCTATGAACACTTCTTGATTCTATAGTAATAAAATGTCGGAAAACATGAGCTTACTTAAAATTTGGCTACTGTGGGACTCCCTGATCTCAAACAGATTTGATGCCACTTTCGATGCCCACTTGATCATGGTTGCAAATAGATTAACTCCACTTATCTAGAGTGATCCTCAAATGCCTAAGACAGACTCACTGAGCATACTGCTCCAGGGTTTAATTATGCTCATAGTGATTTTTTTTTCCACATCTCCTACCCAGATCTCTCCTCTGATTCAGTTTACAATCCCTATCCTTATTGTTCAGGATAAAAAGAACCTGGACTGCAGCCTCCTGCCTTTTATATACTGGATCATCCTCCATCAAAAAAGAAAGCAACTCCTACCCTATCTTCAGAAACAAATTACGTATAATTAAGGATTAAGAGAAGATGATATTGATTTCTTGTGATCCACAGGATGCTGGTGAGTGACTGAAGAGGCAGTGAGAGACTTCACAGAGTTGGGTAGAAATTTTGAAGAACAAAATTTTGCTTTTGAAGAACAAAATTTTGCTTTGCTTTTGAAAAAAAAAAAAAAAAAAAGGTGTTTGGTGACCATGCTACCCTTGACAACACAGCTATCACAAGTAGACTTTATTGTAAGACTTTGTGTAGCAGCCTAAACACAGTGCTAACAGTTTTGGGCCCCTCACTACAAGAGAAGCATTGAGGCCTTGGAACATGTCCAAAGAAGGGCAATGAAACTAGTGTAGTAGCTGGAGCACAGACCTTGTGAGGAGCAGCTGAGGGAGCTGGGGTTATTTAGACTGGGGAAGGGAAAGCTCTGGGGAGATCTTGTCACTCTCTACAACTACCTGAAAGGAGGTAGTGAGGCAGGGGGTTATCTCTTCTCCGAAATAACTACTGATAAGACAAGAAGGTAAGTTGTGCCAGAGAAGGTTCAAGTTAGACATTAGGAAAAATTGTAACATGGAAAGAATGTGCAAGTATTAGAACAAGCTGCCCAAGGAAGTTGTGGAGTCACCATCTCTGACAGTGTTCAGGAAACGTGTAGATGAGGCACTTAGGGACATGGTTTAACAGGTATCATTTTGACGGACTCAATGATCTTGAAGGTCTTTTCCAATCATTATGATTCTATGATTCACAAAGTATGGAATTTCAGAGAAAGCAAAGAATGTAGAAAAGTGTGAGAAAGTGCAGGGAAATAAACAAAGGGTACAGAAAGAAAGGAAGAATAAATACAAAAACCTTCAGAATAGGCTGTCAGTAACTTTTCCACTTTCAGATACAATCCCAAGTGAAAGTACAAGTCATGACCTAAGGCAGTTACACAAATTTTTCTTTTTCTTCTCCATAAGATTCAAGGACAAATTCTGGAGTTTTGGAAATGTCATAACTATATAAATTGCAAAAGAAAAGAACAGCTGCAAAGTGTGGTGTTGATTAGGTAAGATGAAGCACAAAATCATTTACCTGCAAAGATAGCAAAGATAGTTGCTTTATTTTAACCTCCCACAAAGTTACTGTACTCATTCCAAGAAAACATGAACAGGGAGCAGATAAAATAATGGTAGTGAAGTATTGCTGACAGATATGTTTCAACAGCATGTTACAAATGATCCAAATAAATGTTCTGGAACCTGAGAATTTGGCTGTGTGACAAGTTTTGCCTTTCACCATCTTAGATATAAAAGTGTTTGATGAAACTGCAAGTGGCTTAATTTCTCTGAAATTCTAACCAGATAAGAATTAAAATGAGTGAGAGCATTGATGTTGCATTAGGCACCATCAACACCCACCATGTACCAGGTGTTTTGTCTCCCTAGAAACAGAATTGAGAAGGAATGAATAAATGTAAATTGTCTGTGAGCTCTGCAGTGGCTGCAGGAAATGAGGGCACAAGGTAGTGTGAAGAGGGAAAGAGAGAGATGCCAGCAAGACACCTAAGAATAGTTTGTTACATTTATGGGAATCCATCCATGGATGGATTCTGTTCTATGCAGTAGAAAAAAAAAATGGAGAAAAGCACATATTTCTGCATCTTTTTGAACTGTTACATGTTCCCTCTCCTGATCATCATCTTGATCATCACTTTGCATCAAAAAGCACACTTAGGTAAATCTAATGATTACTGAGCAAAAGGAAATATGTTTCCTTAGCCTTTATATAGGCAGAAAGGCTTGAATATCACAAATCATACTGTTCAAATCTTTCTGCCCCTTAGTCTGAAGCAAGATTTGGCTTATTTTACTTGTCCCTTTGCAAGTTTGTGTTTTTATAAGGATGCAAACAAAGTAACATGTGCTCATATTCTTTATGAGATGGTATCTTCTTTACAACAAGCAGTGACACAGATGTGTCTAACATGGAGTCATCAGGAAAGACAACTGGTCATAGAAGACCCTGGCTTGATTATTTCACTGTTCTCTGATTTGCAAGGATTTGGGATAAGACTGCCACTGCACAAGTAGTAATGATACATCTTGCACTTTGTCCAGCCAAGTTCCTAATAAAACACATGATCTGTAAAAGGGAAAAATATGGCTTTATCTCAGAAAAACATTGCAATCGTGTACTCAGTATTTAAGGCAGTTTTGTGTAATAATAATTAGAACCTAGCTGATTAGTACATGATTTTGGGAGCAGAATTTTTTTTTATTTACAATTTATTGTTTTGACAGCTTATTTAAAGACAAACTCTAGCTCTGTCAATCTGCTGCCTTTGGCAAAGGCTAGGACCAGCTTACAAGGAGCAACAGTGAATTAGAGAGACCATTGCAAAGGTGGAAAGGTGAGTCAAATTCACTCACAATTCATCCACATAGGTTACAAACGGACTAATCAAACGGACCAGAGAAATTCTAAGTATATGGAAGTATAATTATGAATTAGGCATACTTTTATGCAAATAACAAGAACAGGATTTAACACATTTATACTTATGTGAACTTTTCAAGACAGTGAGAAACATAATGGGACACAAAAAATCAGTGTATACCCTTCCAATATATTTTTTTTGCTATATGGCAAATGGAGCAGTTCTAGAAACTTCTATTTTTTTACTTCAAAAAAAAAATCCTGTTTAATGGAGACATTATTCACTTTTGGAAAGACAATAACATTCTCAGTGAGAAGTAAGTCTCAGTGTCCACTCCTTTCCTGTGGCTTTGAAGGAATTCCTAGAATTATTTAATTATTTCTTCTTTTAGGGGATGCACAGGTGAATTTTCTCCCCTTAAATTTGACATGTTTCAATTCTCTGTTGCATCTTTCTAACAGAAATTCCTCATTAGTGGGGTTTTGGTTTCTGTGATTCTATGAAAATAAAATAATCAGAGACTAAAAATAGTCCAAGTTCCTAATGCTGTATAATTAAATTAAGATTTAAAAGTGTAGTACTACAATGCCCAGTTTTGCAAATGGGAAAATTACAGAATTTATTAAAATAGAGTTCATAATTCATAATTAAGAAACAAAAATGAAAATTCTGCTAGATTGCCAATGGTTTTAGTGCAAAGCGTTTTTTCATATGAAAAAAAAACATGTCATTTCATAGCTAAAGGTGCAACCAAATAGCTTTTCTAGCCAAAAGCTATGAGAACCAGGAGCTGAGTCCCTTTTTATTCAACTTGCTCCCACACAGGGTAGGTCCTTCCTAGCAGCTCATTCACTCATACTTTTTTATCCATCTAACCTCCACAAGATCAAAAATTCAACAGAGAATTGTAAATTCTCTGTAATTGTCTCTGTAATTGTCTCTGTAAATTCAAATACTAACCTAGGCAGATCCTTTTCCATGAATAGTCATTCTAAAGGCCAGTAATTTATTATGTTGCATATCTTTACTATTAAGAACATTGGTAGTACGATGGCATGAACAATTATCATGGTTCAAATCATAGATAAGTTGCAACAAGTAATCACTGAAGGAATGATCCTGGTGACATTATTTGATGCCTTTACTAATCAAAAGAGGCATATCTTTATTACATTATGCACTCCTTTTGGGTCACATATTCTGAAATTTAAATTATCCTTAAAATTTCAGATCTCAAACGTGCAAAATTAGAAGCAATAAGGCTTGCAGCAGGTGACACAATGTCTGATTTCTTTGATTTTTCTTACCATTGATTCACATTAGATTTTAGAATGCTTGCTTTCTGATCCTATAGTGTAAGACTGATGTTGCTGATAAGACCATGGTGAAAAATCACTGCAAAAAGTAGCTATGGTGATTTAAGTTTTGCTTGTGCTCTGAACCTTCAGCTACTGCTTTTTCCTGTTGTTTGTTTTTCAGTCATGTCTGCCAGAAATATGCCCCATTGCAAATGAATACACACACAAAAAAAGTTCTGTGAACACTTTACATATGTCAGTGAAAAATTCATTTCCCACGTAGAATCTGCTTCTGAAGGCAAATGAAAGGAGAAAGAAAAAAAAAAAAAAAAAAGAAAGGTGGTTGCCTATTGTCTCTTTAGGTGTCTAAAGCAGATGAGATAATTCCTTCCACTGACCTTGCTATGGGAGCAACTACTTCCAGCACAGCCACAATAATAAACAACTGGCAAAGACAGTGGGAAGGAATTACCCTTAGCATCACAGCATTTCTGCATGGGTGTCTCAACACTGCTAGAAACTTTTGGACAGTGAGGAGTAAAGGATTTATCTTACCCTTCTTACCCATCTCTGGCTATTTACAGGGACCAAATATTCAACAGCTGGAGAAAAGGGTTAATTAGTCACTTCCTTGGCCTTACAGCACTGTCAGGGATGAATAAGTGTCCTGGTAGTATGGCTGGGGTGGGATATTTATGCATTATCCTCAGTTATCAACCATGCCTGTCCTCTAACTCATTCTGTTATATGGGAGTAGTTTATTACTTTTCAGAGCTATACACCGTCCTATTTTAGAAAGATTGCTACAAGGAAATCTTGCTGTGATATTTGTGCCAGGGTGTTTGTGCCAGATTCCTTTCATACTTTACTGGCATTTGTTTTATTGATCTTGATTTACTTCAATTTTAGTGCCTGATCCTGTACTGTTGAAAACAATGGGAATAATAATGTTAATTTAAACATTAAGATGCATTTAGAAAAAGAAGCCAAGACAAGAATAGACCTATGTTATCAGCATATCTAATGGCAACATGAATATATAAAAGCCTGAAGCCAATATGCCTCTTACCTCCAAAATAGCATGTATAAAATGTTCTCAAAATCCAGTATAAAATTAACATCTGCATCAGCTGTGCTATCAATGTCAGCAACTCTTTCACTGGAAATTTCAGGTCACCCAAGCCTTCCTTAAAATTGGACTGACATGTAGCCCTCCCTATGAAAAATATTTTCCTTATGACTTGTGCTTTTCCAATTAGAATGTGTAAGGAGTATAATGTCCTTAGGAACTTTTGGTTTAGGTTAAAAC
>JAVCKT010078633.1:0-14992 GCA_032273925.1 Rhynchotus rufescens
AGATTGAAAAAAAAAATTTCCCCAAAAGATTAAGATGACCCACCAGTACCAATCTTTTCACAGAAAAAAAAAAAAGTTATTTGTAATCATATCAGAAATATAGATCAATCTAGATGAGGAGTTACAATGGCAAGAGTACCATTATGAATTCATTATATAAGATAACGTTTTCCTGAGATAAAAAAAAGACTGTCTTTAACTAGTCTTATTTATATAGGTTTACCTAAAAGTACACGTTCATCTAAAACTTTTCACTTCTATTAATTATTATCTTTATTTTTTTTTTCTTCTACATACAAGATATCTCCAGATGTTTCCTCCTTCTGCTCTTGGAAAGGCATTAGCTCTTAATTTTCATCTGTTATAAAATTAGCTATCAGAAGTATACAAACAAACAATACATTGAAAAAATAAGTTTCTGTAATCGCTTAGTCTTTTACCCTAATTTATTTCATCTTTAAAAATGGTTCTCTTATTGTCCTGCAGCTACTTTCAGTTCTTCAGTGCTAATTATCTCTTCAGTCTCTCTTGAAACAATGTTCTTGTTCAAGACATAAACAAAACTGAGTAACTCCAGGATTATAGAAGAAAATGAAACATTGTATGACAGATACGGACTTATCAGATATTCTTAAAACAAAACAAGACAACCCCTTCACACATACACACTTTTGGGAAATGTATCCACAATGCAGTGACATTAAGGCTATCAAAACATCAACTGAAAAGAGAATGAATGCAATATTCAATAACTTTTTTCAATAACAAAATTTATAAAGAAAGATATTGTTGACAGGAAGCCATTTTAGAAAGTAATGCTTTCCTTTGCAAGCTGAGTGTTATATTTAACTATTTCTCTCTTCATTGACAGCAGTTTCTTGCCACTATATAACTGAATTTAATTTCTCAATGACAAAAGTACTCTGCCAATCACTGTATCCCAAGCCAGCTTTCAAAGCAAACTACCTGTTTTGCAGATAGTGTGCTCAGCATTCTACCAGAAGAGCAAAATGTAAAATAGTTTCATTTCTTGTAATTTCAATAAAATTAACTGTTATTCTGTTTATTCAACAGCCAGTAAATTTCTTCAGCATTATGGGAATTTATTTAAAATTCTTCACCTGTTTCTCTAACATAATTTAGGTGAGATTCTGGTAAAATCAATAATGTTCTTCACCTCTCAGTCTCTTTTTACTAGTAACCATTACTCCGAGAAATCTGTGTTCCCCTACTAATATTTTTAAGCATGAGTGTGCCTATGCCTTGTGCTTCATACAAGCAGACTGATGTTCAAAGAGATAATAAAGTTTGGTCCTCTATCTTCCTCAAACAAGTCTAATAAAGTTGTTTCATGATACATGATCTAATGTAGCAAGTGATAAACTTCAAGATTTTAAGTAAGCTGCCTAAGGTTTAGAAATCATTGAATTAGCACTTCCAGAATTTTATAAAGTGAGATATGACATGAGATCCGAGCCTTAGAGTAATTTAGATTTTCCATTTGTTCTCATACAGGTTTTCACTAGTGCTTCCTATGATTTATCATAATTAACAATCATTTCATTGTAAAGTGGAATCTGGGGGCCTTGTGAAATATAAAAGCATTTAAAAGGAGTTTTCATTCACAAAGAAATTCAGCTTGGAGGGCTGCATATGAACCCAAATTTTATTCAGTAATTGTAGCAAATTCCCTCCAAGCTTTACACCTGAAGCAGATGGAAGCAGATTGCATGAGATCAACCCTTTCAAATTACAATAGTTTATGATGCTCATCTGCATTTTAATCAGATATAAAGGATTTATTCCTGAAATACATCAAGGAAGGCTATTTCCATCTCCTGGAAATGCACCAGAGACTTTATAGCCAATCAAGCAAAATATGTTGCACATTTTCACTTTGTATATCTTTCTCTCTAGAGTATGCAATATTAAATGGATATAGTGTCAGTGATTTTATTAGCAACTATGTATAATCCTATCAAAATAGGTACTAGAAGACAATTTTTCATGCCAAATCCACTTTATTATGGATTTAATTCCTGGGCTCAACAAAAAGATGAATTTCTTATCTCATCACATAATGTTATTTTATCCAAAATACAATGGTGCGATACAATGGCAGCAGATAAAGCAAATAATGTGTAGCCCGAGACTAGGAAAAACAGTGTGATACGAGGATACAGAGAATTTAAATATGTATTGTCATATTTACCCTTGTAATCAGAGAGGGCATGAATTGGAGTTAGTTTTGCTATGCGCAAAGTGGAATATCAAAACTCAAACTAATGGTAAATCAAGAATAAAAGAAATTCAATGGTCTAGAAATCATTATAAGAAACAGCATAACAGCTAATTGCTAAGAGTGATGTTATGAGTCAACTATAGAGAAAACAAATTTAATTAAAGAAATATTAAGAAACTATTTGGAAATCACATACATGGAAAAATGATCTGCTATTAATGATCAGCAGAGATTTTTAATACAGTATACAGAATAGAGACATGTGTCTTTCACATCATAAATCTGTAACTGTCTTACTACAGATTGCAATACTGTTGATTATTAGTAGTAGTAACTTTAAATAAATAGTCTTAGCTAGTGCTTACAGTTTATAGAGAAAATTATTTTGCACTATAAGAAAGGGTAGGAGGCCAAGGCTGGAGGAGAAGTTAGCAGGAGAGTAAAGAATAAAACATATCTCCAACACCATCGTGTGCAGGAAGAAAAAGTCTTTCAAGTAAAGTTAATCTAAAGAAGAAAGGCAGATGGAGAGTGTGTATAAGGTTGATAGAGTATTTCAGAAAAAAAACACACATTTGTTTCAGAGTAAACTGATAAAATCCTACATAAATAAGAGCTGATAGTTTAGAAAATATACTTTTTATAAAAAATCCTAGTTGACTCCTAGTTGACTCCACGTTTTTCACATAATCAAGGGAGTTGTTTCTATCAGGAGGAACAGGGGATTCTGCACAAAGATGAGGAATGTTTGAAGCATTTTCAAACACACACATAGAGAGAAGTCTTCTTAAGTAAGCAATACTTATAAAATACTCTATATGTCTACCCCTGAAAATCCCTCTCATTCTCTCATCAAAAACAAAAATGGTGATTTTTAAATTATTCATGATCTTTCTTTTTGATCTGACCTGCACATATGTGAAGAATGAAAAGTGACTTCCTCAGTGATAAAAGAAATGTTGATATATGTGGTATTAATTTAATTCATTTTGATTTTTATTAATGCATAAAATTAAGTACTTTACATAAAATATTTTACGTAAAAGACTGATTACATAGGTATTATTTCCCTAGCCTCTATAATGCAAAATATTCATAACTCTTTTAACTGACATTTACTTTAAAAAACACATCCAGCGTTAGCTAAAGACCTGATCCAGACCTGACATGAAATCTTTGTCAGATTTATTTTAAACTTTGCATTTCACTTGATTAATCATATAAATGTTGTAGATTCTTTGCTCTCTGCTTAAGAAAATAAAAAATACATCAAAGAAAGAGCTATACTCTCCTTATTTGTATATTCACAGATAAAGCAGTTTTCTTAGAGTAAGTACCACACTTTTCATCTTGCATTTGCTTTCCTGTCACATCTAACACATTTCAAAATTCAAACTTTAGTAATTTTAATGGTCCTAACTTATAATGAGAAAATCTATTTGAAATTCAGCTTTTTTTTTTACTGATAACTTAACTACCACAAATTAAACAGACTAATAAGGTTTGAAGTAGATTCCAAAGAAATGCTCTCCACACCATCATCCAGTGGTCTAATTTGTAATATTAATAATAATATCCACTAAATATAGAGATTTCTTTTTTTTTTCAAAGTGATTTGCTTCAGTCATTAAAATTTCACCTACCTTGTAATCTCGACGAACCTAGCTGTTGTCAGAAAGGCTGGATTGCTGCATCAAGGCTGCACAAGGAAACACATGCTACAGTGGCTTCACTAAAGAAAAACTGCAAAGAAAAAATGAAATTCATATGAATTTTCATTGTACTTTTTCTCCTCTTTTTACTGAGAAGCTCACCTTTAACACATCATTTTATTGTATACAAAATAAATAAACCTAGTCAAGTAAACTAAGTAAGTGTCTTAGTACTACCAAAATGATACATATTTTAATGAATTAATGTAGAGAAATTTAAAAAAATGAAAAAATATTCTGAAGGAAAGACTTCAGAAATTATATTTCTTTATATTCCTATTTATAATTTGTATCTATATAATATTTAGTAATAATATTTAGTATATATATGCATATATAATTCATATATATATAATATATATATACATATATTATATATATATTTGTGTATATATAATATTTATATTCCCATGTGACCATGTGATTGTCCTGGGAGAATTTGTATACATAGTCTTCATTGTTTTAGTGGAGAATATAAATATTAAAGCTATAAAAATGCAGGACAAAATTTTAATTATGCTTTTCAAAAACTAGAAGAACAGCTTTGGAGAACAAACCATAGTTGCATATAGGTTTTTTTTTTCTCATGTGTATGATGAAATATTCTTGTGGGATAACCAACAGACACATGCACACAATCAACTGAGGGCTATAAAGCTGACTGGTAGTTAGCAGGTCCTTTTCAGCTAAAAAAATGCCAGTGTTGTTAAAAGTGGGAGATACTATGTAACTATACTGTTTCTTTCAAGTTTAAGAAAATCAGAACAAAGCTTTCTAGGAAACTAAGCCATCTATTAAAGTTAAAACAGCCATTGTGAATACTGACCTACCTCAAATACTCTGGTTTTTACATGTATTTTTTTTTCAAATTGTACATAAATAGTATTATCCATATAAGTTGTTTCTATCTTTACAATTTGCTAAAAAAGATTACATTCTTAATGACAGACTCTAAAGTACATTCCTGTTTTAACAGATGGGAAAAAAATAAACAGAAATAATTCTGATTGAAACCACATTTGACAATTAGAAGAGCTTATTTGCAAATGCATTATTGCAAATAAATTTTCTATGAGAGAAGAAAGCTGAAGGGAAGTATGATGAGTTGAAAAGCTGAAATTAGGGACCCAGGCACAGAAAAAAAACACATCGCTAACGCTGCAGTTGTTAACCTTCATTTTTTAATTTAATTTGCTTTCAAGTCAACTGGACAAAGATTGCACAGCTGGAACAGCTTGTAAAGCTAGTAGTACTGCTTTCCCACAAACTTTCCTTCAAGTAAGACCTCAGGCCTCTGGGTCTCTAGGTGTGCAGCAAGGCACCAGGTGGCCAATGAAGAATTCTGCAAAGTACTCTCCTGAACCTAATTACTTCCCAAAAGTTTGTAGATAAGTCCTTCAAAGTGTAGCCTTGCCAAGATAAACTACTTCTAACTATTTCATCATCACAATTACCTTATTTTAACTTAAATTTCACCTGGATGGGCTAATATGGCTTGGTAAATACCAATAGAGTAGGATTTGTTGTTGTTTTTGTTGTTTTTGTTGTCTCGGTGGTGGCCAGTGACAGGACAAGGGATAATGGGTGTAAGTTGAAACACAGGAAGTTCCATCTCCATGTGAGGAGGAACTTCTTTACTGTGAGGTGACAGAGCAGTGGAACAGGCTGCCCAGGAAGGTTGTGGAGTCTCCTTCTCTGGAGGTCTTCAAAACCCACCTGGATGCCACCTTGTGCCATGTGCTCTAGGTGTCCCTGTTTGAGCAGGAAGATTGGACTAGATGATCTCTAGAGGTCCCTTCCAACCTCAACCATTCAGTGATTCTGTGATTCTGTGAAAACATAAGACAAACCCTCTCCTGACAGACAAATTGTTTTGTGGGACCGGAAAAGAAATTCTCAAGCCCTCTTCCAACTCCAGAGAGTATCTATTTCTTTGGTGATGTCTATATTATGATTTACATCAAAGAAGTTTTTTATTGAGTTCATACTTCCATGCTTCCCTTCTTTTTAAAAAGAGTGTAAAGAGAAAACCCTTTCCAAATTACTACTGCAAATAAAAATGTTTCATGTGCACTTATAAATCATTTTTATCTCTTTACACTGGATCCTCTCTAGAAGCTCCATATTGCTTTTATACTGGGAAGCCCAGAACTGCACACAATATTCCAGGTGCGGCCTCACCAGAGCTGAGTAGAGGGGTGGGATCCCCTCCCTTGACCTGCTGGCAACACCTGATTGGTGCAGGCCAGGATCCTGTTTGGCTTCTCAGACACAAGGACACACTGATGGTTCACGGTTAACTTCTTAATTTTAACCATAGAAGAAACAGAAAAAGACCTTTGTACTTAAAGAAGGAAATAGTTATCCAATGAAGCAGCTTTTGTTGTTGTTGATTACATGTTTGCTAATTAACAAAAGAGAACATAGGTTGATTCTTAACTTAATGGTAGTGTAGCATTGACTGTTTAACATCTGCTTTTCCTAAGAAGTTCTGAATCGATTTGTTTTGGTGTAAAGTGTTTAAGATGATTAAGGGACTTGAAAACCTATCTTACAAAGAAAGACTAAGTGTGCTGGGCATGTTTAGCTTGCAGAAGTTTGAGGGGGGGGTCTTACGAACATATACAAATATCTGAGGGGAGAATGTAAAGACAATTGGGCTAAACTCTTCTTGGTGGTGGTCAGCAACAGTAAAAGGAATAATGAGTACAAGTTGAAACACAGGAAGTTTCATATCCGTAAGAGGAAGAACTTCTTCACTATGAGGGTGATAGAGCCCTGGAACATGCTGACCAGGGACACTGTGGAGTCTCCTTCTGTGGAGATCTTCAAAATCCATCTGGCTGTGACCCTGTGCCATGTGCTCTAGGTATCCCTGCTTGAGCAGGGAGATTGAAATAGATGATCTGCAGAGGTTCGTTTCAATCTTCTGTGATTCTGTGTGTGTGTGTTCATATATAAGCAATACTATGTGCTTGTATGTACAAAATATGTAATGTTAGATTACAATTAGAGTAGTGTTGTTTTTCAGAATTAATATAAATGACAATATCAAGAAATTACAATCTTGGAATATACCTATTTTGCGGTCAAACTGCATTAACTGAAAAGTAGTGCAGAGTCCTATATTTTACTCTTGTTTTTTTTAATTTTTAGTCTATCCTGCTACTCTATTTCTTACTAACATAACTGCTTAACTTTACTTATGTCAGTAAAAGATAATGTATGCTAAGTCCATTATATGGTCATTAACTCCAGACTTATACAAAAAAAAAAAAAAAAAAAAAAAACTGTGTCAATTATATTTAATCATTTTTCTCCCCCACACATTTTCTTTCTTTTTCTTCTTCCCTAAACCACAGTTTGAAGATTAGAGACAACATAAGTGCTGCACTCTTTTTTTTTATCCAGCCCCTAGTCCCTACCATCCTTCTCTTCAGCCACCTGCATTCCCAAGTTGATTATAGCTCAGCTAAATTTTCTATTCTATGTTCATCCAGTAGATATCTTTCTACTATTTCACAAGAACTCCTCAAACACAATAGCACACAATATTTAACTTTGCATTCATAATGTACCCATGACTTCCCCACTGGGAAAGAATCTTTAGTTTTGGCTACTCAGGTTCCACTACTCAGGTTCAGATACAAATTACTCTTTGTAATTTGAGCATCAGTCTCATTCTAAATGGATCTCTATCCCTGACAGGTTATAGTCAGCCTTCTTGTAAACTGCTTACAAATAGAATTAGTGACAAAATCCCTTCTCTGTGAATCCTTTACAAATTATCTACAGCCCTTCCTATCACATCATAGCCAAATGAATCTTGCAGATAAATACTCATACACCAAAACATCCATCTGTCTGGTTCTCATGTACCTTATCTAAAATGTATGAAACTATGTGATTTATCAAATCACAAGATTGCTTCAAGCTCTCTGAAATGCTCAGGAGGAGCTATAATATTTATACTTTTGCATGTGTAAACCACTTCCACACCCCAAGAATATATGTCTCTTTTTTTCCTTTTTGTGGTCAAGATAAAGTAGTTTTGAGAATCAGTGCTATCTTATCCAACTCCATAATGAACTTCCTCTTGCAGACTGACCTGCTTGAGTTCCTTTGTCAGTTCTCTACATTTCATGAACACTTAATCCATACTGAGTACCACAGAGAGCTGCATTATTTATCTACTTGTGTCCTCTTTATATCATATTACCTTTATATGCAAAGGTTTCATCCTGTAATTCAGCTGAGTTCAGTGTTATCTTTATTCCTGAGCATTTCTACAATACAAGCCCTCTAAATGATATACAATGTAAAACCTTCCTTAATGGGTCCCAGAGAGCAAGGTTCATAAAAGGTATTCATTTATCAAAAGCCCTACTTCAGCCATCAACACATTCATCTAAATTGATACTTCTTTATGCTGAGGCTCTCAGGTGCTCAAGACACTCATTAAAGATGCATTGCTGAATGACAGCTGTAGAAAGAAAGAAAAAGGTCACTCCTCATTAACTTGTTGTCCATGTCACATCAGCAGTGCTAACATATCCTACACCAAACTAATTGCTAGACAGCAAAAGTAAAGCATTTCTCTATATTTTGCACTCTGGACTGGGTATATTAAATCATAAGATTATATATACTGAAACTATGATCTGTGAAATCGTGTGGCAAAATATTCACCTCCACATGCACAAGGAGTATAGAGAGGCATTAGCATGTGAGGCAACTCAAATGCTACCCTGGCCTGGCTGATCTCAGCCCCCTCACAAGAAGGCTCAGACCATCAAGGGCTCTTTACTACAAGCATAGAAGACTGCAGAGGCACGATAATGGAAGGGAACCCAACTGACTACCTAAGAGAAGGGCCACTCCACTTGGTTCTTCCCAGGGCCATCCTGAAACATCAGACTCGCAGCCAGCGAGGACACCCAGCACAGTGAGGGAACAGCTTCTTGGAGTAGTTCCGCACTGTGGAGGAAGAAAGGGGTCACTGTCTGAGGGTGCAGGACATATTGCAGGATGCTGCCCAGAGAAGAGCATTTTGCAGTTGTAAAACATTTTGGGATTGCATAGTCTGTCCTATCTTGTTTTCAAATTCTTTTTTGAGTATCTTCCTGGGTGAGGAATTCCCTCTCCTAAGAGAGGGCCAGCAGGTGACTGGCACTATGGACAAGTGTGCCTATGTGCCTATGATACCTTAGCTGAGGCAAGGAAGGGGCTGTAAGGGAGACTGTGATCTCAAGCAGACATTAAGGCAGTTGTGTCAGAAGGTAAGTAGGTGGGGTTTGGGCAAGATCAAAGTGGAGTCCACTATAGGAGAGTCCAGGTGAGCTAAATACTAGAGAGATCATGGGGTCAGAGGGTCAACCGAAACCTCTTTTTTAGCAGCTGTCCAGTGTATATTTGTACATGTTTCTAAGGTTGAGGCACCTGGAAGAGTAGGGATCTAGAATCAGTTACCATAATGCGACATGTCTGAGACCAGCCTTGCTACTGGTTGGACCTGGACACACAGCTGCAGCAGCCTTACACTGTGGAAAGACTGGATTCAACTTCCTTACCTAACACTGTTCTATAAAGCAGGAAGGTGGAAAGGCAGTAAACAAAAATCACATGTATAGATTTTTTTTTCCAGTTTGCCTATATGTCTTTTGAAACTTTTAAAATTTACCTTGAAAGAATATTCTAAAATCTTTGATGGAAAACAGAGGACTACAGGATTAAAAGTAAACAAATTTGAGAGACAATGAGATAGAGATCGGTATAAGTAGGTTAAAAAAAAAATTATTAACTACAGCAATAAAGAACTAAATATTATGATAAATAAGGTTCTTCCAGCATGTTATTTTTATAATACATGCATGTTATTTTTGTAATACATGCACTGACTATCTTGACCTCTTTTGTAAGCGTGTCCTCACTGGCCTATTTTCACACTAGGCAAAAACAAAACCTGCAATTTTGCAAGCAGTTTTTATTTTTTCCTGGTATCTCCTTGTAGAAGTGTCAGTAAACTCTCCCTGTCAATCCATCTTTTATAAAGACAAATTTTCAAAGCAACAAAGTTCATTTCTTTCGCCCTAGTAAATTCATTTTTATTAAAGTTTATTTCTTTGACCCTGTGACCCTGTGAATGCATAGTGACTCACATCTCCCACTGCACTCTGTAGTTAAGGAGCTTGAGAACGGCATCCTGTTGAGTTCAATGCTGTATTTTCCTATCTCCCCACCTTGGTAGATTTAACCACAGTTTGAATGATCATGTAGATATAAGAAATATCTATGTTCCAAGTATTTTAAAATGGGTCAGAATCACCTACCTTACAGTCAAATAAAGAAAAATACACAAGATCACAAGCCATAGAATGAAACACCTGCAGTTAGAAACCTTGAAAGCAATTTCAATGAAGGATAAATTTAATTTCAGATTGTTTGAAGGCTGAGCAAGACTTAGGCAATTTTATTATTTACTTTTCTCAGCAGTGTTCCTTCGCTAGTCCTCAAAGTTACAATAGCATGAAGAACTGCAAAATGAAAAGTTCTATGATGATTTGAACTTTAGAAATTTCAATAATCAAAGTCAGTTAAAGTCTTTCAAGTCTATTCCAACTAATCTTAAAATAAAAAAAAAAAAAAGCTACATGTAGAAAAATAAGTAAATCATTATATTTAAAAATGTCTTAAGTGAGAAAACAATAATGCAATACTAAGGTCTAATTCTGTTCCTGATTCAATATGTTTAACAGATGCACTTAGTGGAATAAGTTTAATCCATGTACACTCTCAGATGGAGTGCCACATTCTAACAAAAAAAGAAAAAAAAAGTAACCACAATAGCTAAGGAGTTTTAAAGGGAAAAAATAGAGACACACTTTAAGGGAGCTGGTACAATTTTGCGGTAGGTACAATTGCATAACTAATGCAATTGAAAGGAGATAGTGAAACTGCTTCAGATAATATATTCAATGTAATGGAAGATTAAGGTCAGGGTGTTCCGCGCCATAGGGTAAAATTTGGGATCATATTTCCTAACTAACTGAGGACTCTGGAGGTTTTAGAACTGGGGCATAGGATTCAAAAGTGTATTTATGATACATTTCTTCAATGAAATAAAAATAAAAATAAAAATAAAAATAAAAATAAAAATAAAAATAAAAATAAAAATAAAAATAAAAACAAGAATAAAAACAAAACATAGAAAAAATCCCAACAACTACACTTGCTATAGAAAGGAACAGTTTAGATAACATAGTTGAAATCTTCTGTCTTTAATTATTTGTACTTCATATTAAATAACATCAAATATATTTACTATAGTTCCTTTGGATTAGGAATAGAATAGAGACAAAGCTAACAGCATAAGATTTGGTCTGTCTTCTCGATTTTGAATCTCAGATTTTCACTTTGATTCCAACATATTTGAGGGTAATAGATGAATGTGCCTAAGTCCTCAGCAAAGCTCGGTGCTAAAGTCATTTGCAGTTTCATTGAAAACACATTTTGTCTTACAGATGAAATTATTCTAGTTTAAGTGGATTAGATATTGAGGTTCTTGCCCTGTATTCACTTAATCCTAACTAATGAGAATTTTGTCCATTCATTATGAACGGTGCACTTACCTACATATTTTTATGAAAATCTCTGACCCTGCCGTAACAATATACTTTGTTAATATGTTTGATTAATATCTCCCCTAGGTGCCTAGTGATATCATAAAGCATTGTCACACAACTGGCTTCAGTACAAACACAGAGTATCTTTTGCTTTATGGATTTACAGTACCTTTTTTAGTCAACCAAATCATACTTTCTTTATGCTCTACAATCACTGAATAACTGAGTTTAACAGGCTTATAGCAAGTAGCTACATGTGTGGTTAAAACTACATGTTTGGAGAATCATACAGAATGTTTTAATTACAGATTA
This sequence comes from Rhynchotus rufescens, assembly GCA_032273925.1. Taxonomy (NCBI): domain Eukaryota; kingdom Metazoa; phylum Chordata; class Aves; order Tinamiformes; family Tinamidae; genus Rhynchotus; species Rhynchotus rufescens. The sequence goes on from JAVCKT010078633.1 coordinate 11,889, forward strand.
AAAAATGGTTGAGGTTGGAAGGGACCTCTAGAGAGCATCCAGTCTAACCCCCTGCTCAAAAACTGACACCCAGAGCACGTGGCACAGAGTTGCATCCAGGTGCATGTTAAGATCTCCAGAGAAGGAGACTTTACAGCCTCTCTAGGCAGCCTTTCCAGTGCAGTGTATATATCTACAGTTACTTATGGTGTTACACCTGTCTCGTGATAAGATATCTAACGTAGCACACAGCAAAGCACTACACTACATACTTCTTATGCATATTAGAAAACTTTATCCACAGTATTTTCCCTCTTGGACTTGTAAAAAAAGGGATGCAAAACTCAATAAAATGATACTTAGGCCATCAAAATTATAAATATACAGGGCTTTTGCCCTCATTGAGTTACTTGAAGAGATTTATTCATAAAAGAATATTCATATGAGGAATTTTAAATATGCTTAGAAGAAATTCAGTCATGCGTACTTGACATGCTACTTGTCATCCAGCAACAAATAAACAGGATGCTTTATGCATAAACATTAGCATATAATGAAACTAGGTCCCTGAAATAGAACGCTGCAAAGCTTCCATTAGCCTAGAAATCTATACCATAGTTTAATCAAACATATAAACAAAACATTAAGCAGTTACTTCTGCAATATCAATTAAAGGCCACAGACAATTTAGCAAAACAAATAAAAGGGAAGATTAAAAATTCCATGTCATCAGTAAATCTTAAATAAATAGAGTGTGATAGAAAGAATCAGGGAAAAAGAGACATCACAAGCAAACAGTGATGCCAGACCAGAGCTGGGATCAGTGACATTTTCAGGAGAAGTAAAGGACTGATCATCAGTAATGATATCAAGTTGTAAAAGAATATAGGTTTTGTATGTTGACTCCTAAATAAGTTCTCAGAATTATTTCAAAATTCTAATTAAATTTCCAACACACGTTTGCTTCACGTCTTAAATGGCATGATATGCAGAATTTTCTCTCTTTTACAAATCAAAATTACAGAAAGAAAGTCTTTTGCAAAAGCTCAGAATTTCATGCTCTGAATAATATCAAAAGTCTTCCTGGTTTTCAAAGTGCAACTGTACATATTGGATTATCATAACTTCTTGCCTATTAACCTCACAGATTACCTTAATTTTCACTAGATCTTGCAAAACCATAACCCAAACAGTTTATATAGTTCAGATTTTTATGTTGCTGGAAATATTATATATTTTATAATATTTAAAATCACTCTAGGAATAAGAAAGAAAAAAAGTATTTCAAAGGTCATTTTAATGTGTGTGGGTTTTTTTAATGCCAAAATAAAAAGAATGGAAGATCTGATTCAAGTAATATGAATATAAATACACATATATACTTGAAAATTATGCTTGTGGACTGACTTTTATTCAAAAAGAATTGAATTGGGAAAGCAAGCAAAAAAAAGTTGAGTCTTCTCCAACACAAAATTCATATGTAAGATTTTCCTAGCAAAAAAAGGTTTCTGTAAACAACTTATTCCTGTGTTTATCATGTCAAAACATCATATCATGTGAGGTTTCATAGATCTACATCTAAGGAGTAACCCTTAGGCTAGCTTCACATCTGTACTTGATATCTCCTACATAGATCTCTTTTTTATATGCTGACTTTTTAGATGGAACATCTCCCTTGGAGTGTTAAGCCAGCAACGAACATATTCTTAATAATGCAAGTCAGATCATGACTCTAAAGCTTAAATGAACTGACTCATAAAGTCGTTAGAAAAATCCTTGTAAACACTCAAATAGTTCCCATAGTTTATTATGTACCATTTTTCTCTAAAAAGCCTTGGAGTTTCCAAAGGTACAAGAGGTCAATTACAGTGCTGCAGTTTCCCAAAAGGCAGACAACAACCTGCTACTTTGTTTTCCAATTTATTTTTCATTATTGTATCACACAAGGATGACTTATGGGCCCCTCCCTACTTCTAATAAAAAATATTTTAAAATGAAAATGGTTCAAAAAATAATTGAAAAAAAAGGTGTTTTCAGATGAAAAAGCAACAAAAATGTAGCAAAGACTTGTTTAGTTCAACCATGACATTGCCCATCTAAATCAAGAACTGGTCAGTTCCTGGCTCTGATAAATACTCTGGCTCTGGTCTGATGGGCAGAAAGCATGTCACCAGCACCTCAGTTATTCTGGGAAGACATGTGTCAGAAATGGGAAAAGAGCAAATACTCCACAGCTGCTGCTGCTTCTTCTCCTATTGATAATCTTGTGCTTCCTGAAGAGAGTTATTATCTATTACGGCACAGAGCCTTCTATTTCTGTATGAGCTAGTCACCAGCCATTATGCTAGCCATAGGAGCATTTGGGAACTCCATTTGATATGAATAAGTATATGTCTTCAGATGTGAAAAGAATCTTATAGTAGTCAGGGTTGAGCTATTCTGGTAGACAGATCTGATAGACAAAGATGGCATTCTTCAGAGGGTTTGAAAAAATGATGGCATTTTTGTCCATGTTCATCCCCTGTACAAGACACTGCAATCCAAAGGTACAATTGGTAGCCATATAGGAAAGGGGTGGAAAAGCAGATTTAACTCATTGCTCACTGCTATGCAGATAGCATCTGTGGAGGAATTGTTTGGAACCTAACAGGACCTAACAGAGGTTTTGGTGTTGCAGAACATTGCTTGGGGTGAGACACTGTTGCCACTTCCAGGATGGCTGGTACACAGGGACTCAGCTCCTCCACTGTTGCCTGGGCAACACAATCTGCTCTCCTCACAGCTGCAAAGGGGAGTAACAGAGGATGGAGTGGAGTGAAGACCCCATGGCCAAATTCTGTCGCACTCCCTGTGCTGGGCCGCTGATAAGACACACAGCAGCTGTCCAATGGGAGATATACGATAAAAAGTCCGGTGCTGAGCCAGAAAAGTGGCAAATCACTCCTTTTAGATGAACTTTGCTAGAACTTTGCTCATTATATGTTCATTATAATGCCAAAACACACCTTTATCCCAAAAGTTACCTGCCTCCGAGGTACGACCACCCCTCACTGAGCATGCGCTCTAGATTTTCGATTGACTGTACCTTTAAATGAAAGCGAGAAACTTTTTCACCAATCAATAAC
>JAVCKT010078691.1:0-14989 GCA_032273925.1 Rhynchotus rufescens
ATGTATATTACGGGGAAAGATGAATTCTAAAGGCAAAGGGAAGCCTTGCACAAGTAAGGGAACTGAGTGTCCCTCCTGTTCTGTTTGGCAGTTTGCGAGTCCAAAGGGTAAGATCGCTCCTGCTCAGTATCAGCTGCATTGTTTGAAATCTGAAGTACACACACATGGGGTAGCTTGGGGAACTTGTACTATGACTACAGGCTAGATCCCCAGACTCAGATTTGCTACCTGAAATGTAGAGGGATCTAAGGCACACTAGTATTAAAATATGAGAGAAGGCAAAATCATATGTACATGTTAATTTAGAAACAATTATTCTAGTTAAAAAAAAAAAGTGCAAATGGTTGCAGGCTAGATCCTGCTAATTAATTGGTTCTTATCTGTTCTCACCTCTTGCTGTTTTCCTGCAGTGGCTCCCTCACAGGGACAGGCTCTGTTTTCAGTTCAGTTAATGCAAAGTTAATTTTGACACCCAGACATGACTTTATCATCACAGCTCTGTGTAAGGTAATTAAATATCTATATTCCCTATTAATATATCATTAGTGTCACAGTATGTATCTGTTTATAATACAGTCTGAGATAATGTAGTTACACTATATCATGACGACAGTGGTAGCCATAGAGCTTTGCTGTTTCAATGATAACTTCCGTTTTTACGGTCACTCCAGACTTTGGTTGGAATTACGGAACGCAAGAGTGAAGGTAAGACAAAGGACCTGACCCCTGGTCCTTCAAGATCATGCTGCCCTTCAATATTGCTCAACAATATTGAAAATATTGAGCCTGGTGAGATTGCTCACGGAACAAGGTTTTGTGCAGCTCCAGACAAGTGTTTTGTCTACCCTAGGTCACTAGTACAATCTGCGTTTAGTGGGGAGATAAATGCTAGACTGAATGATTCATCCAAGTTGTTTCCAGATGGGCCAGAATTTAGATGAAGGAAACTAGGAAAGAGTAGTCCAATCTGTCAAGATCCAACTCTGCATCACTTTATTTTTATCAGTCTTGTCACAGAAAACAGTCTCATGTTGGAAGTGATAACTTGGTCCACTTGTGATGGCTGCAGTATTGTTTTGTTTTGGTTTTTTTTGTTTGTTTGTTTTTGGGTTTTTTTTCCAGAGAAGCCTATAAAGGAGTTATCTTCAGATGCCTAATTAACTGTTTTGGCAGGATTTGCACATCTAATTTTAAACTCTTCTGAAAATCCTGGTAGCTGTGGGATTTCTGCAATGAAGAATTCTGCCAGCACTAAAGAAGGTGTTATGCCTTTTTCACTTGAGACTTTTTTAAGTGCACGTAACAAAATGCTTTAAAGCGGTGCTTCCCATGAACAGTAATTTGGAGGTTATACTTAATGCCCTTTCCGAAAGGTCAGCTTCAAAACTCACTTGCAAGATGAAAGATGGGGTCAAAATCAAATACTAAACAAATAGTATAAAAGACAAGTTCACCTCTCTCTTCTCTGAGTTCCTTTAAAACTCTTGGGTCAGTATTGTCTTGTGCTTGTGACTTTGTACTCTTTTGCTGCCTATGCTATAGCCTCTTTCACTGGCCCTTGAAATTCAGATAGGACTTCCTAACCTGCTAGCTCCCGCTGTCTTGAAAATAAAAGAATTTTAGCAGGGGAAATATTCCCACTGAAAAGAAAAATGATGATCTATTATTGTGGCTGTATCTTCCCTGAAAATGACTTTTCTACCTTGATGTTCTGTTGGCCCTACAGACCGATTATGACGTGTTTAATAAAGGATTATTAGATGTTAAAAAGAGTTCCCCATAATACTTTTGTCCTGTTTCGTGCTGCGTCTGCATTCAGACTGCTAGTGTCGTCTGCAACTATTCCTATCTGTACAACTTCAGCTTCTTGAAGCCTCCCTGTGGTGTCTTTCCAATGTCTCTTTGCCACCTTCAAGGATCTTGCTCTTTCTGACTGCACTTTTGACATTTGTAGGGAGTTTCTGAAGGTAGTTCAAGTTGTTCCTAATTTCAGGTAAAGGTTCTGGGCTTTTTGGTATTCCAGCATGGAATGAATGCAATGCCCTATGGTCCCTGTGACAAAGCCAATCTGAACCTGATCTGAAGCTGATCCCTGCATGAACAGGGATGAGGACCAGGCCTTTGGTGTGGGTCAGGACCAAGTTAAGAATTCCTGGGATTTCCCTAATTAAGCTGTTCAGTGAAAGAGTCATCAACAGTACAGAAACAAGAGTCTTGGCATTGTTCCTGGACGTGACATTTGCTTGATGTACATTGGGGTATCTGATTTTCCCATTAGAGCTGTGTCTTTTTGCCAGAAAACTTTCTCTAGTCTCCCTCTGTGTATCAAAATCATGGCTGCTGCCAGCAAGAGGCAACTGATGATAAAAATCTGTTGGGTTATTTCTCTGTTTAAGGTCTGAAGAATGTTATTACTGAGCATACGTGCAGGAGCTCATTTGTGTTGAGAACAGGCAGATGGGACAAGCGGCTGTCTAGCTGTTTTTATTATACAATATCTGCATAACAGTGGTGCAGGTATATAAAGTGACTCCAATTTATAATTCCGAAAACCTCTCCTGCCAAGGCACATGTGTGCAAGAGCAAGTGTGTATAAAACCAACCTGTTTTGCATTACTACCTCTTTTAAAATATTTTTCATTGCTGCCTCAGGGAGGTGCCGGCTCCAACTGCACCAGCCCTGCCTTCTCTTCCCTAAGCTCTTATCTGCTTCCTACCTTTCAGTGAGCTTAAGGAGTTTTACATTTTATAGGTCAATTTGATTTATTTTGGAGTTTTTAAGCCAGTGTCCCATAGTTGTGTGCACATGTCCAATCCCATATTTTTATTGGCTCTGATAGAAATAAAGAGTGGATGTCTGCTTGGGAGAGGATAAGCTCAGGAGATCTGAGGATGAGAATATTGAATTACTACTCTATTGCTTGACATAACTTGTTTTGCTTTTCATTCACTTCTTGAGAGGTGACTACAGCTACAGTAGTAACTTTGGCTGTGTGCTTTTTCTGAAGCAGCTAAAGATATGAAAGCTTTGTATAGCATACGTGTAATCTTGCTAGCCTGTTGTCATACAGTAGCCTCTTTCCTGAGGGAGCAGGTACTTTCTGTTAAAGGAAAGCAGTTACTTTTACCAAAGGATTAATTTGAAGGATGAACTTAATTTATTAGGGTAAAACTGGAGCATTTCAAAGATGAGCTTGAAAGGAAGACTGCAGAAAAAAGCAAGCAGCACAAGATGAAGCAGGCAAGCAGTCTCTTCTGAGCTGCTGCTCTCAGAATGCCAAGGCTTTCTTATATATGCGAAGCACTATAAGGACAGACTTGGGCAAAAAGCAGAGCAGTTTAGAGATCATCTGTCTCGTGGTAATAACAACTTCTTGGCTTTTATCTTGCTGTGAATCTAAAAGCACTTAGAAAGGAATTGGTATAATTTTCCCCATTAGTGTGTGGTCAGCGAACAGCCAGGCTGGAAACTGAACTTGAGTGCTGCCTTTTCAGGCCGGTGAGTCACACTAATACCATGGGCTCCTTGCTTGGGAAAGGAGACTTCTGGCTGGCAAGAGGTGAGTATGACAATGGCCTGCATGGCTTGGTGTAACTGATGAAAATATTCCCATACTTTTGTGAGGCAAATTTCTGGAGTGATGCACTGAAATTCTTCTACAATCTGTGCAATAGCGTTGAGTTACACTAACCTTCAAATAATCCATAACCTGTATCAGAATCTTTTCTCCTGGAATTTCTTCTGCATTGTGCACTTCAGGTTGGGATTTTGAATCTAATGCCCCATGTAGGTGAGTGAGCCCCTGCTCATCAGTGTTCTATCAAATAAATCTCTTGAGTTTGAAGGAGATTTTGCTCTGGCGGGGTGGAATGGCCACATAAAGTGCTCTCAGCAGCCTTGCCTGAGCAGCCCTTCTGCACAGAAGAACTTTCAGTGATGCAACCACCAATCTGATCACTCATTGCTTTGAAAATGAATGAGCAGTTTAAAAAAGATTTTCTTTGCCCCAGCCTTTTCCCTCCTCTGCCTTTACCCTAAAGGAGCTAGTTTTAAGTAACTGAATACCATGATGATTATTGAATTCATCATAAGGCTGAATTCATTTGAAGGCTGAGCTCTCTTTCTTAATAGATGGGGGAGTGTGAAGCTTGGGGAAGAGCTTTCTTACAAGCTGGTTTATACCTAAGTGAAACTGAACTACTGAACTTTCACATGAGGAAAAGGACTAGTCAAGTCTTAGCTCTGTTACTCCATTTAGAAGCTGCTTTTTCATGTTGTTTAAACCTCTGCAGAGCAAACCTTCTATATGATACTTGCTATTACATACTGTATTTATTGGCTTCTAAGTCTGGTAAGGATCGTTACCCCTATGCAATCAACCATGGGTCAGCCAGGCATGGTGTCCTAGAAAGGATAAACCCAGCTGGCTCATGTTAGCAGTAACTGACATTTATTTCAGTCTGCTATTGAGTAGAAGTTTTTTGAGTGTTGCTCTTGTTGCCAAGTCTACCTTCCAGAATGCTGCTGTCGGGAAGCAGTGATTCTTCATGCTCTTGCTCTTGTGACCATCTCAAACTTAGCCCTTACTTGCCAAGGGCAGAATTGTTTTCTTCATTATCCAGCAAGAATGTATCGAATAGATTCCTATGCTAGAATAAATTGGGGAAGTCCTTCCTCTTTGTTCTGGAAAAAGCCGCACTTCAGTTGTGTGATAAGGTAAGTGAGAACGACTACTTTGGTGCATAGGGTTTGTTTCCATTTTGCTTGTTTTTTGTCCTAAAAAAAATGGGGAAGTACATAAGAATGTAGACCTAGCTCATGAGAATTAGGTAATGGAATGACTCTGGGACCTGTGGGTCAAGATGCAAACCTGGTGAACTCTTGGTGAACTTGCATGAGTGAGAAATTTTCCCAATGCTCTGTTGTAATTTCACCAAAATGTGACTTGTGCATTGCACAAAGAGAACCAATGTACATGTACAGTGATGGCAAAGAGAAAAACCGACTAGGGGAAGGGGGAAAAATGCCTCTAGGCAGAGGGGAGAAAAAAAACCCCTCATATGTGAAATTACTTTAAAAGAATTTTTGACTTTGAAGTTTGAAGATAAAGGACTAATCAGATGCCCTTTGGTGTGACTAAGACCTGAGGAGTACAGGACAATACATGCTGTAGAACAACTATTTTTGTTGGTGTTTCTGTTTCACTCAATTTAGTGAAATTGAGGTCTGTTTGTGTATTATTGAAGGCTATGTGGCATTGACTTTGTGGAGAATGGACTGCAGGTTGACTTAGATATCCTGATGGGTCAAAGATGCCATCTATTTGACAGCTTGCAAGCAATCTTACCATATCTGCCAGTGTGGCTCTGGTCTTGAATGTAAGCAAGATTTCCTAGCAAGTAAGAGACTTATGTGTATAAACAAAGAGAAACTACCAAAGCAGATTTGCAGTGGGCAAGTGTGTGGAGGATCTCAGCCCAGTGAGAGTGTAAAATAGAAATCTTTTCAGACAGAGAGAGAGAGAGAGAGAGAGAGAGAGAGAAAAGCAGTATTGCAATGATTATTGCAAACTCTGGGCTCCCTTCTGTGCAGAGAAAAGCTGCAGGTATGCAGGACAGGCAGGACAATAAAGATATCCTTCTCTCCTCTTGATCTTGCTCTTTGCTTGAAGGCCAACACCTCCAAGAGCTCTTGTGTGTAGAAGTTATGTCAACTCCCAGAGGAACAAAAAATCCTTTACCGTGTAAATGTTCATTATACAAAGGACAGCATTAGTTGCTTTGTGCAGAGACCGCATGCAGAGTGCTGCCTGGCTGTGTTGTTCAGCTCACTGGATAGCTACGACTATGATTCTGCTCTACCATACTATAGGAATAATGTGCAAAAAGCCTCTTGCCCTCAGTGGCAGGGCTACTGTGTCCAAACTGAATGTGTCGCTTAAGTGAATGCTACTTGACCCACTTGGCTGTCCTTCTATAGACTATTTACAGGATAGCCCTCAAAATAAGTTGCATTCTGATTACTTCATCACTGTGAAGTAACTGTAATTGACAAGATGGTCAGAGAAGTAAAGGAATTAGCAGGAGCCTGGAGGATTTGATTAATGAGGAAAATGGCTAGAAGGTGCTGGGGATGACAGTAGGAAGGGTGGGAAATAATACAGTATAAGCCCTCGAACAGAAACGTGGAGGGGAATTCTTTAAGAATCTAGGACCTTTGTAAGCACATGGCCCAGGGAGTCCTCTAGGCTTTTGTGCAGTGTCCCCAGGCCTCTAAGGGCATGTGGCCCAGGGCTTCTCTGAGTTTGTGCATTTTGAGCAGCCTCCTCGGGCCTTGCTGCGCACGTGGCCCAAGGTTCCCTCTGGACTTTTGTGCGGCTTTCGCGGGGCTCTGTGCACATGTGTCCCCAGGGACCCTCCGGGCTTTCCTGCGGCCTACCTGTGCTTCGCTGCGCACAGGGCCCGGGGGGCTCTCTGACCCTTCGTGCGACCTCCCAGGGCCTTTGTGCGCACATGGCCGCGAGCGCCCTCCGATCTATTGTACAGCTTCCCTGGGCCTTTGTGCGCACATGGCCTGAGGGGCCCTCCAAACTTTCGTGTGTCCTCCCCAAGCTTTGTGCACACGTGGCCCAAGGTACCCTCTGACCTCTCGCGTGGCATCCTTGAGCCTACGTGCACATGTGGCCCTAGTGACCCTCTGGGCTTTTGTGAGGCTTCAATGAGCCTCTGTGTGCACGTGGCCCTGGGGGCCCAACAATCTTTCATGTGGCCTTCCTAGGCCTCGTGAGAATGTGGCCCCAGGTTCCTGTGGGCTTTTGTGCAGCCTCCTTGGGCCTCTGTGTGCACGTGGCCCCAGGGGCTACTGACCTTTCATGTGGCCCCAGAGGCCTAGCGACCTTTCAAGTACCTCCCTGGGCTTCATTGTACATGTTGCTTCATGGCCCCGAGGGACATGTGGGCATTTGTTCAGCCTCTGTGGCTGTCCATGCCTATGTGGCCCCAGGCTCCCTGTGACCTTTTGTACAGCCTGCCTGGGCCTCTGTGCACATGTGGCCCTGGAGACCCTCATGTTTTTTGTGCGGCCTCCTGGGCCTCCATGCACATGTGGCCCTGGGGACCCGGTAACCTTTCATGCAGGCTCCCCGAGCTTCATTGTGCCTGCAGCCCTGGGGGCCATGTGGGCATTTGTTCAGCCTCCGTGAGTCTCCATGCACACGTGGCCCCAGATTCCTCCCGGTCTTCTGTGCAGTCTCCCCGGGCCTCCGTGTGCATCTGGCCCCAGGGGCTGGTGACCTTATGCAGCCTCTCACAACCTCTGTGCTCATGTGGCCGTGGGGCCCTCTAGCCATTTATGCGGCCTCCCTGTGCCTCCATGCACTCCTGGGCCAGGCTTCCCTCCAGGCTTTTGTGTGGCCTCCCTGGGTCTCCATGTAGACATGGCCCTGGCAGCCCTCCGAGCTTTTGTGTGACCTCCCTGGGCCTCTGTGCACACATGGCCCTGGGGGCTCTCTGGGCTTTCGTGCAGCCTGCCCAGGCCTCCATGTGCATGTGGCCTGGCAGCCCTGCAGACTTTCTTTTGGCCTCCTTGTGCATGTATTCCAGGGGCCTTCTTGGCATTCATGTGACCTTCTCAGGCCTCCGTGTGCATGTGTTCCGGGGACTGTTTGTGCATTCGTCATGCTTTCTCGGGCCTCCGTGCGCTTGGTCCCAGGAGCCTTCCAGGCTTTCATGCAGTCTTCCCGTGCTTCCGTGCGCGTGTGGCCCAGTGGACTTTCATGCGGCCTGCCCGGTCCTCCTCCCCCACGTGGCCCTGGGGGTCCTCTGAGCGTTACATGTGGCCTCCCTGGGCCTCTGTGCATTCTCTTTTTGGTTAGATTTTTTTTTATATGCCAGCCATAGACCTTATGTACATTCCTTAGCTTTCCTGTCAAAGTTGACAAAATAAGCATAAATGAGTCAGTAAATTATCTGGATGTCCGCTCTGTGAGTAAGTAATGTATGATGGGGATGCTAATGCAACTGCAGTGAACTGATTGTGTTGCTGACTAATTACCAGTCTCTTATCTGTTAAGTGCAGTGAGCCAGCAGAACTTGGGCAGCTGAGTCCGCCGGAACTCTGATTTCTGCTTAAGTTCTGGCTAGGGAACCAAGATTCTGGAGGAGAGCGCAGTCCTGAAGGAAAAATGGACACAGGCTCTAGGGAAGGAGCACCTGGATTTCTCCACATGTTGGTGCTCATCTCGTTGGAACTTCACTTACTCTATTTTTAGCCTATTGTTGTGCAAGTTTGCTTCATATGTATTAGCAGCAGAGAGGTTTTTTTCAAGTTGTATCCTGCCAGGTAGACTTGATTCTACTTTCTTGAAGCTTAACTCTCTGAGGTATTGCATATTTTACACTCAATCTCTAAAGACCCGAGCCGTGTTTAAATTCAAGGATATTGATATCAGCTTCCTTAGACTTTACTGGCACTACTTTTATGTGCCAAATTTGAATAAATATGGAAATGAGTTATGGATTTGGGCTCCTGTACTAGCCATAGCATAGCACTGAGCCGCCAAGGCATCTGACAAAGTCTGAAACGCATCAGATTTTTTTAATTAAAAAGGCGAAAACTCATCATATGTGTGACTGAAACAATTGTACATGTTTAAAATGTTAGCTAATCACAAAAAAGAGAAACAGGCTGTTTGTATGCTTCCCTTCAGTGAAATTAGGAGAAGAAAGGCTAGTTGTATTCACTCTTTGGAAGAACTGGTCACAGCTGTAGGCTAAGGCAGAAGCTTGTGCCATGAGCTCACTTTCGAAACCAGAATTAGAAATGGAGCAATGTTTTAAAGATAAGATCTGAACTATGGGTGTGTCACCAAACTTTTCAAGGAAAGTGAGTTCATAAATGCTCAGTGTTGAATGAGATGGGTCCAATAAAGAGTAATTCTTCAGCGATGGGAGGACTGCAAAGTAATAAATAGGCTACACCATGCAAATTGTTGTACTTGACAAGAAAAATATAGGTATCTGAAACACATGTGCATTGGTGAGTTCAAAAGGATATATTGTGTTTGGGATGATCCAAGATTTTATGCCCACTGGGGCTCGACCTTTGTTGTGGTGACCTTGTTCTCAAGTTCTCATAGACCTATAGATACACAAGTTATTTATTTTCTTATTATGAAACCAAATGGGTTATTTGGGCTTTCTTGGCTGCTAGCTGTATAGTCTACAATTTTGGGTAGATCTTTAAGCTTTAAATACTCATGGGGCTATCTGAGACTGAGGAACCCTGCAGCTGTGGATGTTGTCTCCCATGATAGCTTCTGGCAACAAAGTCTATTGGGATTAAGAGAAAAATCCCCTTGGGACTCAGAGCTCCCACTCACAGCATTTTATGAAAAACAGATAAGTGGCTTTTTTCAGTATTTGACAAAAACTCCCTAGGCACAGGAGAGTTGTCATGGATACTCCCACTCCAGGATATTGCTATATATCCTGTCCTTCATTACACTTGTAAAATCCTCAGCACTTCTAAATCAACTCTCAGTATTATTACAGAGTTAAATCAAAGTGGGATACAGTGCTACAGGGCATAGTGAGCGTCGGAGGTTCAAAGAAGTCCCATGTTGATAAGCCAATACTTAAGCATCATTAGGACCCTTAACATGACTAGAGATGAAATTTTGTGATCTAACTAGATTCCTAGCAGGTATACATACATGTGACCTTTTTCCACCTAAAGTGTTTTCTTTTCGCTTCATTGAGTTGAGCTATTTTGGATTCATGACATTGGTTGATGAATGCAGACACGCAACCTTAGCACTTTTTTGTTTGTTTTGGAAGTTGGGACAAAGACCAGGATGGAAGGTTTTTTAATTGTAAGGATGTGGGGAGAATTTTTTGACATGTTGAAAGTTGCAAACCAGAGGGCAAAAGGAGAGCTGAAAATAAAAGCCCTCATTGACCTTCCTTGGCTTTGTAGTGGGTTTATGTTCAGTAACCTGACAGACTCTGTTTTCTATTACTGCAAAAGACTTGTATACTTTCTTCTAGGTTTAGTTTAAATTGGACAGTGCTATCCTAGGAAGAAGCTAGGTGAATGGAGAATGGGTTTGGAAAGGCATCTGCTTTCATGTGTCCTTAAATGTCCTTTCTAGGAACTGACAGCAGTGGCACTGTCTGGGTTGCTTGTAAAAATACTTGTATAAATAGTTTGGTGGCTTGAGTCTTTGGGTTACTGAACTTCCTCTTGAACGTCCAGGAGGGCCTGTAAAGCTGCCCTCATGATAGGGGCACAAGAACCACTTGAAAAAGTGATTATGGCAAATCTACACTTCAGTGGACTTCCACTCATTAGCTTCAGCCTCAGGTATACCAACCTTTCAAGGAGAATAAATCAGAAATACTCAAAAGTTTTAGATATGCTGAAGGCAACACCCACCTTCCGCATAGTCAAAACATGAAAAGGGAAAAGAGAGCTTGATAATAATGGAGTTTGGAAACTTGAGAAATTATAGAGGTCACTTCATACCCTGCTGGCCCTTGAGCAAAACTGTTTCAAGGCATTTTAGTTCTTTGACCTACTTTGCACATATTTGAAAGCCTCAGCGTTTTACCTAAAGCATTTTGAGGAAGATTAAAGTTTTTTAACATCTGCTGTGTTCAGAATGTGTAGAAAGAGCTATCAGTTTTGGTGGCTTTAAGATGGATGCTTTTTTAAAAAATTTGGAAAAGATGTTTAAGCATTTTTTGGTTTATGTTTGTGTGTTCCATTTCGCTCTGAAAATTAGAGGGGACAGGGAATAGCTTGCTCTAATATGATGACTTTCCTTGTAAAACAAACCAAGCCACATCAGAGGTCAGCTTACTTGCAGGGATAAAAAGCAGCATCTCTTTAGCAGCAGAAAGCAGCTCGACATAATGACATAGTATAGAAGCATATCAATGCAAATGGGGGGGGGAAAAAAAAAGGAAAATGTAGAGGATAAAAATGTGGAATAACTGAGCTGGAAGCATAACTGCTCTTGCAGAGTCTTGTGAATGAAGGGCTTTTAATAAATACTGTTTACTTATTTTGTATGATGGTATCTTGCTGGAGGCTTTGTGCTAACCAGGAAAGGTTCTGCTCTTCTGGATGAAGCTGCTCAGCCTGGACAGGCCTGCCAGCACATGGGAATTTGATTTAACAAAGTAACACAACTGCAGCACAAAACAAGGGAATTTGTCTGTGTCCAGAGACTGCTTTGTAAGTAGTAGGATCATGGCCCTGGTGCTGGCATGTTAGCAGGAGGCTTGGAGGGCCCTGCGTGAAGGAACCTGCACCTGATGGAAAATCCTGATGACATTGCTGGGTCTCTTGTCTAAGATGGATCTTCTGACAGCAGTGGCAGCTTTGCGGTGCAACTTTGGCTCCAATGCTAGTGGCAGCTTCTTGTGTCTGGGAGGCTCTTGTCACAAACATCAACCAACATCAAGTGTTGGCCCGAACTGCTTCGTTCATAATCCCCAAGGATCATCTCATAGGTCAGAGAAGCGATGGGCCTTCTAGGGGAGGTGGTGGCATTTGCAGTATAATTCCATGCTGTTGGGATTGAGAATGAGATCCAGCATCACAGTGCTCTAATTGCTTGGCTTTAGCATGAATTCCTGCTCAGGGTGTATAACCTGAAAATACAAACCTCCTGCTGGCATTGCATTGCAATGAGAGAGTGGGGAAAACCCATCTGGAAAGAGAAATGTGGATTTTTGAAGTGCAGATTAAGAGCTAATTGCTGAATCTCTTATCTATTTTTCCTTGACTTTTAATAAGAGATGGATCTGAGGCCAGAACTCGGATTTGGCCCGAGGTTTCTGGAATTGCATTTTGCTGTTGCTTGCTCTTCATCTCCTTGCCTCATGTTAATTGGCCAGCACTGGAATGTTTCTTGTTTCATGTCCTATATCCGCATGTCTGCCTTGGAGGATGCCTCTGGGATTAGGAGGCTGCTTCCTTGTGAGATTACTTGGATGGGGGGTATAAAACTGGAGCAGAGCAGAGCCTGTTTGATGTCCAATGAAAGCATTTTGTAAATTAAGGCAGTAGTTTTTCCAGACAAGATACATGCATATCTAATATG
Source organism: Rhynchotus rufescens (assembly GCA_032273925.1). Lineage (NCBI taxonomy): Eukaryota > Metazoa > Chordata > Aves > Tinamiformes > Tinamidae > Rhynchotus > Rhynchotus rufescens. The sequence goes on from JAVCKT010078691.1 coordinate 12,111, forward strand.
CACCTGGGGAGGAGCAGGAGGTAAAGGTTTCTGTGCAGGAAGCAGGAATGTTCTGAAGTGCCACAGACTGGGGGGACGGAGGGTTTCCCATGTCACCCAGATATGACATGGCATTCAGGTTTGAACATTCTGAGGTCTGCAGCATATCAGCTTTTCATGTACTTTGTCCCAGACATAAAAGACTTAAAACTGAGGCCTTTCTAGCACAACGTATTTGTTTGAATATGCGATACACTCTCAGTAAGGTCATTAGTTGAAGAAATATGTTTTGCTCCCTTAGGAACTGTGCTGCATTGCTAGCTGGTAAATATACAGATACCATCATTTAAAACAAACAAACAAAATCCTTTCCAAATATTTTTTCAAATATTTTTCCAAATACTTTGTAAGCTGCAATGTCTGAAATGTTTTGTATTCTAGAAGTGTCTTGCTTTGGTATCACAGACTTGTATCTTCCAAAAGCTAATATGTGTGACTTAATTATTTGCAGATAAGAAAATTGTATAGTTCTAATGGCAGCTATTGCTAGTATATTCACAGGGAAGAAAAAAATAACTAAAATGCATAGGGTCTGCTCCAGAAAATACAGCATAAAGTCTACAATAAGAGGACATTAGTCATGGTGCAACCAACTTCAGGACAGAGGTACAGGAATGTAACCTGCCATTTATAGCCTTAAACTAGTCTCATCTCCACCTCCTGCTTCAGCTGTTAGCTTGAGCATCCCAGATGATTTGAATTCTTGTGTCAAGCTGGAGAAGAGCAAAGCTGCCAGATATTTTAATGTAGCTTTGTCACATGAGGTGTTTGGCTTGGGGAAATTGATTTCACAGCTTTGTCTTGGACAAAAAAAAAAAAAAAAAAAAAAAAAATAAAAACAAAAAAAAAAAAATAAAGCTTGCAGCACAATAAACAAGCTTCAGTTATGTTATGCCTGATCTATCTCTGAACCACCAATGCAAAGCTTTCCTTCCTCCCCAGCTGCAGGTTGGGCGTTGGAGGTGGCACCTCCAGCGCTGCAGGCCTTGGGACCTGTTCCCCCTGTATCTCTACTCTCATCTCACAGAGGAGGTGGCTTTTTTACTGTATTCTCTCCTTTACCTTGTTTTTTCTTTTTTCTTTGAATTGTGGATAAAAGACAGGATTTGAACAAATCTTTAAGAACAGCTGACAAATCCCAATCTTGGAGGAGGGAAAAAGGAGGGCTGACAAGTCTATGAGAAACTGTGGGACAAGGTAATTCTGTGGCCTCGCTGCTTCCATGGGGTTAGAAGGTCCCTGCTGCAGCTTTGGGATTGAGCTGCCTTCTCTGTGCTTTGATGCCTCTTTGCAAACTGCAAGCGGATGCGCTGTTGCAGAACCTCCTGTGCTCACCAACTTCCTGTGATGCTGCCGTGCGCTTAGAGCTCACAAAGCAGCTGTGAAGGAGGAGAAAGCCAAGCATCTTTCTAAGCGTTGTGTTTTTTAGATACCATAATAATGCAAGATAACTTAAACTTTGCTGGAAAGTATTTGTTTGGTGAAAGCTTTGCCTTCTTGGGCTCTGTCATCTCTGTCCAGTGACATATTTCTTTTTGCATTTGCTCTGGCTTTCCTTTCCACAGTGGTTCCCAAAGACAGGCAGTGAATAGCCCTTTACTTAATGTATACGTGATAAAGGGCTTGGTGAATAAACAAGTCCTAAAGCATTTTGGTTTTATTAATCAAATCACTGCCTTATCTGTGTGGAGCATCTCTGCAGCTAAGATGGGTAGAATTTCTCAGGCTTGTTTTGGAGATGAAGCTCTAAGCAGTTTGGGCAAAGCTAGGAAGGAAGGCCTGAGGTTCTTGTGTGGGGCTGGTGGAGCTGTTGCTCCCTTGCTGTTGTCTCTTGCTGGTGCTGCTGGAGGAATCTTGGGTGGCCTTGGCATAGACTTAGGTCTGTCAAATTGATTACTGTTACAGGAGTGGGTGTTTGGTAAAAGCGGTTACATGAAGGAGCTGTGTAGGTAACTAAATGTGATGTGCCAGGAGACCCTTCCTCTGCAGTGAAGAGCTCTGTGGCAAAGGAAGCTCCTTAAATTATTTTGAAATAGGGGGGATTTGTGCAGGGTTGTAAGGGTATGAGCAGTTGGAGTGGATGCTGTTGAGCAGACAGCATGCATGTTTAATGCTATTACTATTTTGGACTTCAGCACTTGCATTTAAATTCACATGTACTAACAGGTGCAGATCGACCCAAGGAGGACTTGGCTGTTTCACACTGATGGCCCTGCCCGTGTAACACTCCCCTTCCCCCTTCTTGCTTAGTTTAAAACCCTCCTAACCAGGCTGGCCAGCCTGTTGGCAAAGACACCTGTTGGCCCCCTCTTGCTGAGGTGGTTCACATCTTTGCACACTAGGTGTTGGTGTTCAAACAGAGTCCCATGGTCACAGAGACTAAATTCCTATTACCAAGAGTGGTGGTGCAGCCAGTTGTTCTCCTGCAATATCTGCCTTTTCTTCCTCACATCCATTCCCCTCAGGGGTAGAATAGAGGGAAAACAAAGCCTGGACTCCTAGATGCTTGACTGTCACTGTTAGGGCTCTGAAATCTCACTGGATGTCATTCACTTTTCCAAGGGAGTCATTAGCCCCGATATGGAACAGCAGCAAAGGCCAATAGTCAGGCATCTGGACAAGGCTTGGCAGTCTCTCTGTGACATGCCTTATTTGAGCGCCGGGCAGCCATGTCTCCAATGTTATCTCTAACTATTATCCCTTGGCCATCCCCCTGTCCTTCCTTCTGCTTTTCTCCCTGCATGACTCTGCACCCTTTTAATGGGGTGGCCTCTTTGAGGGGGCTCCTGGGTGCCCTTCCCACATCCCCAATTGGGGCCCCAATGAGTGGCCCATCTAGG
>JAVCKT010078702.1:4785-14989 GCA_032273925.1 Rhynchotus rufescens
CATAACCTGTTACAGCTGTTTTCCCATATGCAGCATAATTTGCCATCTTAGGATCTAATCTGATAAGAAACAGGTTTACTATTATGTTTAGCTGTATCCCAGCTGTACCAAATTAAAATGAATAAGGAAAACACTAGCACTGTGACATAGCAATTGGAGTCAAATAGTGCAAGGAAAAGCAAGTAAAAAGGTGGTAATTTGAAAAAGTGGAGAGATGTTAATTCGAAGAACATTCCAACCATGAAGAAGTACAGACATAACAGAAAATCCATGCTGACTATGCAGATAAATCCTGATTTGTTTGTGTTTTTTTTTTTGTTGTTTGTTTGTTTTTAATATTAGGAAAAAATGAAGGAAATGGGAATGAAATTTGGTGCAGAGCTGCTTTTGTGTGTGTGTGTATATATGTATACATTCAAAATCTCAAATCTCAATATATAGTATATGCTTTTAAACCAGTTGCATAAAAGCAGAGTTGAGATTTTGAATGGGAATCTTTTGAAATTATGCCCATCAACTACAATCAAGTAATTTGAAAATGCAGCATTTTATTTACTGAGCATGTAGTCGTCTAACAGTTTTCTTTAAAAATCAATGATGCATTGAACGAAGAGTTATCTATTAACTTCCTTTTTATCAAAAATTTTCAGAGTTTTGGGCAAGGCTGTTACTAGCATGTTTACTTATATAGGACAGCAGTTTTTTTTAATGAAGTCAAGGAGATAGTTCATAAAAATTCCATGAGAATAAAGTGCTCAAATGTGCTCAAAGCTATAGCATACTCAGAAAGCTTTTGAACAAAGGCCTAGAATGTGATTTGATTTATTGGGATGGTGACTGATAATTTCTACGATATATGTTCTTGTTGGACTTTGAATCTTTGATGAATGATAGTAAGTGTGTGTAAGTAAATGTAAATTTATGTTGCACAGAGATTGTAGAATGATTGAGGGTGTTGATGTGCTAAATAGGAATGTTATATATTACCTAAATCTTTTAAACTTAGGTTTTTTTCCTTCATTCTAGCTGGCTCTTGAACTCAGCCATACTTACCTGTCAATTTAATATTCTAGTCTTCTATTTAAATAATACCAGGGCAGCAAAATGTTGAGAAATGTGATGACTGCACATGTAATATATAAATACCATTCAGCAAATTATGCTCTGAAATCCTAATCCTACCTAGTGTTTATAGAGGAAGGATCTTTACTCTAATTCAAGGAAAACACATTCATTGCTTGCAGACTATGTGCAGTATAGAGTGGATAGCATATAGGCTGTGTGTGTGTATGTGTATATACATATATATGTTTGTGTGTGTCTATATATACACACACACATTGTGTATGTGTGTGTATAACTATATATATACACATACACACACATACACAAAATATATATATTTAGTAAATAAATGCAGAAAAATCTGGGCTTATCAAACACTTTGTTTTTGCTAGGCAGTTCCAAGTAACTGTTGTGCACACATTAGTTTTGACTGCGCCTTAGTCTAAGGATAATGCTGAAACTGGACTCAGGTGACTGATGAAGTCTCATATTTGGGGGTGGTGGCTGTAGCACCTGCATGCTGCAGTGAAGATGAAGATTTCTTTTATTATCAAAATAAATGTTATATGTTATTTATATGTTATTTTATTATAACATATAGTTTCCTGGTGTCACTTGGCACACAGGAATCACCGGGCAGACACATGTCATGAGGCATTTTTATTTGTTGCTAAGCCCGTTTTTATTGAGAGCTTATGAGGAGCCATCTCTTCTCAGGCCTGCGAGTGTTACATGTTTTTGCCTATGTCACTTAAACTCATGTATATTCAGAAGTCACATCATTAAGTACAAATGCCTAGAAAATGTGCATTTGCACACTGTCAATAGCTATCTTCACGGTCCACAAAATGTCAAGATGGTTAATAGCCATGCAGTGGAGTCGAGCACTAGGTATTCACAGATGACCCAGAAGCTGCGTTGGACAGTATGGCATGAGCAGGGGACAGAGGTGTTGAAAGATGAACTTCAGCCCTGGTTAAATCAGTTGCAGCAGAGATTGCGGGTAAATTCCTAGTTAACTGGCAAGCCCGTGAAGGGTTTAAGTTCAACCCCGCCACCAAGCATCCCAGCGCCATGGGGCAGCTGCAAAATGCAGGCTCTACTTGCACTGAGTCAGAGGGGGCTGAGTCAAGGCTGCTTATGTAGAGGATCAATTTAGAAGTATCATGTCCTGCTGGCAAGTGCTAATCAGAGTTTCGTGCAGCAAATGGGGAGAAAGTTACTTGAGCCTCAGGTATTTCTTCAAGACTATAATGTCTCTATGTCCTCTGGATAGTAAGAGAAAAATCACTGCATGAGTTATATAAATTAAGTAGCTGGAGAACTGCACTGCAGAAGACGATACCCACAGAATTGTGAGCCTCTGAAGATGTTTTTAGCAGTAAACTTGATGGAGAGGCCAGCTGCTGCACACATATTGGACTTTCTTTAAAACAAATTCCTTGGTGCAGGGGAGGAATGCCCAGCTGGCTGCATGACTGCATTTTGCCAGGGAAGTTGTGCCATTATTGTTAGGTCTTCAGAAGCTCTGGAAGGCAGGTTTTTTTCTGAGCTGTCAGTAGTATTGGGAATACTTACACTGCTTCCAATACAACCCTGGGATTGTGCCAAAGCTCATCTCAAAAATCTTTTTTGCTCTTGGTACCATGCACTGCAAGAGTGTACCTCATTGCTGTGCTTACCTGTGCATGCTTTATGAAAGCTTTTTTTCTGTCAAATTGTTGTGAGTCTGTCCTTGCTTGCTTGCAGGAATATTTTTGTTCCTGTTTTCTCTGTGTTGCGCATGAACCATTTTTAGGGTTTAGGGGAACACTGAGACATAGCAGCAAGTGATGTGAAACTGTGCTCATCAAAGCCCTCAAAAAAGTGTAACCAAAAATTGGTGTGCTACAGCTAAGGTGATGCTTGGTAATTTGTGTTTAACTACCATTCTAAGATAACCTACTAGTAGATATTAAAAGTGAAATCCCATTGCATCATATAGCAGCAGTGAAACCTTTGAGTTCTCCAGTAGTGCAGATGGGCATCTTCATGACAGTCTTGCAAAACATAAATACATTTGCACTTGGGTACTTGATAGGTCCAATTGTTTTTATTAGGCATTTTGAAACTGAGGATAAAAATGTAGTACAAATATCTAATTGCACTACTACAACTACAAATATCTGATTTGCACTAGTCTATATAAAGCCACAAAATCTTTGAGAGGCAGCTGACAAGTTGTTTTATGGATTGGGATTTGACTGCAGCCTCAGCTATTTTAGTATTTTTCACTCACGTGAAATTGTGTTGTAGTTACCATAGTTAGCACTATGGGTATATCATTAACTGACAGAGTAATAACTGCCTTCTGTCCTCCATACAGCCAATATAGGAGTTGGTGTTGTTTTGCTGAAGTAAGAAAAAGGTGTATGCATGGGAAGGGTGATTTGCTGTGATGGTCTGTTAAGCTATTTTTTATCCTAAGATTGAGAGCTCCACAATAATGTTTCTAAAGTGGTATTTCTCTGAAGTTGTTTTGTATGAGTAAAATTATGACATTTCATAGATGTTTCTTAACTGAAAAAAAGAAGTGACCTGATCGGAACTCAAATAAAAAGGATTAAAAGAATCAAAAAATAACAAAATGGACTTCTGGGCAGGGAGCTATTTACGTTTCTATGTAATGTCTTTGGATGCATGAATTTGTTTATACTGCAACTTAGAGGATGTTATTAAAAAGATCACACATGACAAAAGAGAACTGAGTTTCATTACTTGAATGTAATTATCTCACACTGTTTGAAACAGCCTTTTCTTGTCAAGAGCAAAGTAAAAGCGTTAAGCCTATTATAACATTTCTTTTGATGTTTTTGTAGGATATAATAAAAGATGAATGTTCTGTGCTGAAGCTGCAGCTAAAGGAGAGGGATGAACTCATAGCCCAACTTCGGGAGGAGCTGGTAAGCAGGAGATGCCTTTTTTTTTTTTCTTTTTTTTTTTGTTTTTTTTTTTTGTTTTTTTTTTTTTTTTTATAAAACCCAACCAAAAAAACAACAGTTTTCAAACCTGGTGCAGATTGGCTGTCCTAAGGCTATGGCAATCACTCTGATGAACACCAATAAGGCTGACTGCACCTTCCTAGGGACTTATCAGAAATGGCTGCTATATAAATGCACTGCGAGTTGAGTTTGTTTTAAGAGATGGTGTTGACAGTTGTCTTGCAGTATCAAAGTGGCATAAATCGGTGGTGGAGGAACAGCACTGCCCTGGATGCTGTACTCGGCGTATGCTGCAAATTGTGAAGGGCTGTGCACGTGTTCTCAAGAATTGAGAGCGTTCCTCCTGTGAGCTACCTTGCACAGCTATGAAACTGCCTGGTAGAAAATTAATTTTTTTTTCTTTTTTTTTTTCTTTTTTCTTTTTTCTTTTTTCTTTTTTTCCCCTCCCCTAAATAGATGTGTTTTTAACTAAAAACAAAAAAGAAAAAAAATCTATTCTCACATTTACTCATTTCTTTGCTTATATTACCTAGCAAGGCTAGGTACTACCATTTTGAGCTTATACACGTTACCCCCAAATGGTAGAGTGAGGCAAAATATGGGATCAATCAATTAAAAAAAAACCCTAAATGATTTTTGTTGCACTATTAAGGCTGCTAAAATAATTTTAAAAATCAATTTGTGATGGAACATGCTTAAGACAGCATATCGTCAATGTTCTTAACTGTATAAAAAAATGAAGATTGAAAAAAATAAAGGTTGAAGAATTTGTCTGTTGTCACAAATAGAGAATTTGAGAGGTACGGGCACTTTTGTGAGTACCTTCTGGAGATGCTGTTGTTTCCCTGACCAGCAATTATTTCTGATCCAGCTCTAGTGCTTTCTGTGCCTTTTGGGCTCACACCTAGTGACCAGCTCAAAACTTGGGCAAAATGAATTCAGTCATCCAAAGCAGAGCTAAATTGTGCTAAGCTGGCTTGGCAATGTCAGACTCATCTGAGAGATCAGAAGGGTCCTCGAGTACAGTAGCCATGGCCGTGGCATAGCCATGCCATAGCTGCTTTTCCTAATGGAAAATGTCAGTATATTTTTACACCAACAGCCATAACTATATCAGAAATTGCATGAGGAAAATATTGTGCTGCTCACTGATGAAAGATGCCTTCGTTACAGTAACATCTGCAAAATGAGCACAGGTCATCAATATTCTTAGTTTTATATTTGGCTGCATTAAGAAATGGTACTATGTAAATGTTATCTAAATTTAAATGGAAAAAAAGGATATAGGGAACAGCGAGCTGCTGCACACTTTGGGAGCATTAATTTCATATCGGCCTAGTTCTGAACATATGCTTTTAACTGGTTGACAATTTTGTCACTGTAAAATTATCCTGTATTGATATAGTGAGCTGTAGCTTCGTGGCTGTTAACCACTGTCAGAGTTCCTCTCTGTGGATGTCAGCTGCAGAAAAGCTCCCAGAAGAAATTTGATGTTAGGATCCTAATAGACGGAAAGCTCATCATCGGAGGGTTGTGAAGTAGGAGTTTCCAGTAGAGTTAAAATGACTGCCATGCATTAAAACTGACTTGAGTACTGGCACTTTTAGACTCGCTAAAAAGAGTATGGGCAAAATTCTTGAGTTTTTTTTTAATACGTGTGTGTGTGTGTGTGTGTGTGTGTATAAAAATTCATTTTATCCTCCTTTTCTGTGGTTTTTACCTACTGCTTTTGGTAGTGTCCTTGATGACTGAGGATCTTGTGGCCTTCAACTATCTGATGTGGGCTGCCCAGGCAAAATTCTCGCTTTATATCTCTTGGGAGAAGAGGAGACTTAAAGTAACAGCCAAGAAATGTGGATAAAATATATTTTTTCCTTTGTTTCTGTAGCATTGGACAAATACTGATAGAAAAATGCAGATTTTGCAGATCCGATCAGTGGCAGTTTTCTATATCTTTGTGAGGTGGTCAGTATTAGGAGTGGGAATGCTTAAAGCAAACCAGAGGATTTGCAGTTTCTGGCTGGAAAAACAACTTGGAAACTAGCTGCAAGATGTTACAGACATGGTACCTTTTAGGTAACATTTTTCTGTTCCTGATTCTTGTGCCTGTACAGGTTTATTGGCCCTTTGAGTAGGGTAACTTAGTAGTTGTAAACACCATTTGGCTGTTTTATAATCTTTGCAAAGACCAGAGGAGTTTTAACATGTTAATTAGGTTCAGCTGTGCAACTCATGGAAGGTGTATCTGAAAAACCTGGGCTTTTCTCGTAGGGCTGGTTCCTTGCATGTAAATGCAGAACACCTGGTTAATTAGTCTGTCTCCGGGGCTCTGCAGCAGACTTGAGGAGGACTTCAGCTTTTGGGGGATTTGTTTCTCTTTTTGCTGTAGTTGCTCCTTTCTCGCTTGACCTGGAATTTTTCTCCTTTTAAGAAGGATTTCTATCCAACTTGGATGCACAAAGAAGAAGCTATTTAATACTGATGAAGGTGGGAAGCACTGGTAGAGTTGGAGCTTCCTGGTGGAAAAGGAGCTGGCAGCTGTAACTGTGCAGCCAAGCACCTGCAGCTCATCTTCCTCCTAATTACTTTGGAGCCCTTAAAGGTGGGGGAGGGAGAAGGAAGCCCCCCCTTTCTGAGGACTGAAAAGATAGGGTTGGATCCTGAGCTTGAGTAGAAAAGGCAAAACACCAGGAGACCTTGCCTATTTCAGAGCAAGCCAAGAAAAACTTGTGTGAGGAAAAAGGGTAAGCAATTTCTTTTTGATTGTTTTGTTTTGTAATGTAAAATATTGGCTTGACACCCTGGGATAAAAACTGATTGTTGTCTTTGCAGAAATAAGATGCAGGTAAGATGGAGCAGTGGGACTGTGTCCTTTATTGTCCGGTTCCCCACCACTCCCCATCCTCAAAAAGACAGTTTAAGGAAATGTTGGAGAGTTTGGCTTCCAAGGATGCCTGCTATCCAAAACTGCCATTAAGTTGCTTGAAAATTGTGAACTCAAGCAGGAACTGAATTGTTCAGTTGAACTGTCCCACATCTCGGCTGCTGGTTACTCCGGGAGAAGCATGGTTTGCTGTCCTTGGCTTCTTGGTAAAATTACCTCCTTATCCACAGAGCCAAATAGGTACAGGGTGTTGATTACATGGCCTTTGCTAAAAAGAGTTATTCTCTAGTGTTGGTATTTTTTTTTTCTTCTTTATAAAAAATCTAATTTCAAATAGCTTTCTCCGTCTTATCAAATCTGAAACATATCCTACCCAGCACTGCCTTGGAACAGCCTTCATTTATATTTTTAAATTTTTTTTTGCTGGGATGTGATTACTGGAACTATTTCAAGGAACAAATATTTTTGTGGTGATAAAAATAACTGAGTGGTGCCTACGGTAACATTTATTCTGGTACTTTCACTAGCACAGGTACTCTAATACTGAAAAAAATACTGAAAAATGAGTGTTAACATTATTCTGGCAGACTTGCTGTCCTCGCGTGTGTGGTGGCCCCCCAACATGAGAAATATTGTGAGGCGTTTGCAGTATGTTTTGAGTAAAACTAGAGGCGAAGTTAAGTCACATAATGAATTGCCCTTATAACACTATTGTGGGAGATTTTTTTTTTTTTTTTTGCTAGACTTGCTTATTTTGTTGTTGTTGGTTTTTGTGGACCTTTTATGTATTGTGCTGGCCAAGGGAGCTTTTCCTCAAGATGTAAAATTACTTCTTTAAAACTTGATGCTCTTGAATATAGCTCATGAACTGATAAGCAAGAAAACTTTTATCTCTTCTGTCTTTGTGAATGACCTGGAAATCCTCCTTTGTCAGAAACCCATGTCAAAATATATTTTTTTAAAAAAATAGAAATTGGAAATCCCTGGAGGGCAGAAAGATAAGTTTAGCTCTTTGGTAGCTGGGTTTACTAATAGGCTAATTACTGGTGCTTTTAAGTATCATCAAGGTGAGTATTTGCTATCAAGTTTTGCTATGTAACTGCCTGAGATGCACTTGAGTCATGCTAATAATCTAAATATCTTTCATAAACAGGTTAAGTTTTAAAATTACCTTGATAAGTCATTATGTCAATGTAGATTAATTGAAATGTACGGTCCTAGAATCAGTGTGTCTGTATGTGATTGTTTTTTCTTTTTATTATTCTTCTTATGACAGACGTGGAATGAGATTTGGAGTAGTAAATGAATAACCTTAAGATAAATTGAAGTTAATAGGAAAAATAAGAATGTTGGTTAGTGCACCTTATTTTCATTTTTTTAAGCCTATGCTTGAAACATGAAATAAATAAAAAGAGCTTGTCTTTGAAAAAGAAATCCTTAAGCAAAGAAAGTTTGCTTTATTTCTATACTGATTTTTATACTGAAATTATACTGATTCCCCACTTAGCATGCACTTGAGGGTTTTGTGGACTGTTTCACTTTGGCTATTTTACCATGGAATATTACAGACTCCTGGATGGTTTCCATAAGAAGAGCTGGTTCTAAGTACTTTGGAATCCTCTTTCTTTTGCATATTTGGAAAACATTAAGAGCAGAAAAGAAATAGGTTAAGTGTACTTAAACATTATTAAAGTGTCAGGCTTCTTTCTCCTTTTTTTTATGGGACAATTAATTGCATATATTCCAGAAAAAGCCTTATCTTGGCTGTAATTACTCCTGAATCAGTTGCACAGGACAGATGTAGAGGTGAAAAGAGGCTATATCCTCGAGTGCACAGTGGAGATTAGCCTTCAATTCCTTGTGTACTCCAGCCCCTGGATGAGAAGCTATCACTGAGATCCAATCTTTAATATTGCTTGCCAGTTGTGGAGGTGATTCTGCATGTTAGTTTAAGTCCTTATAGCTAACCATTGTCATATTGCCACATTTGGCATAGATAAATGGCTATGTCATTGGTATAAAATAGAGTCTTCCTAGTCGCTCTCAAGTGCGTAGCAGTGCACAAAGCAGTGAATTTGAAAGACAAGATGTGTCTTAAGCTTCCCTTTGAGACATAGTGCCCAGGCTAAGGTTCCTTTAATAATACAGCATCACAGATGCTTGTCTCCTGCACTGGTAGATTGCTGGCTTCAGGAGATGTGTGGCATTTCACAGACAGGTCTTTTATAAATGCAGACAAATGTGATCTAGCTTTGCATTATATCGTTGAACTTCAGTTTTTGTGTTAAAGACAGAAAGGAGGTCTGAATTTCCCTTGTTTTACCTCTTTTTCACCTTCTTTAATCAACCTGAATTAAGTAGCTTATAACATTAATGAGAAGATTAAAATACTAATTTTAGGGCAAATAGAAATGATAAATTCTGCCTCATCTTACACTATGACTGTGTCGTGGTCTAAGCTGAGCTCCTGGGTGTCCAGATGCCCATTTGATCTGAGGTGTGTCACCTGGGCGGCTGCCCCCAGTAGTTAGTACGTGAGACTTACACATGGGGATTGGTGATTTACACCTGGGCGTAATGGATAATTTAGGTAAAAGAAAACTAGATTTTATATATATATATAAATATATAATATATATATTTATATAAATATATAAATATAAATTTATTTTATATATATATAAAATAAAGGATGTGGAGAGGGCAATGATGAGCCATTATGATTTTTTTGTAGGATTTTGATCTCAATTTTGTAGCTTTTTATTTCATTTTTATTTAGCATGTTATACATGTATATTTGTTGATGGGTACTCTCCACTTGAGAATCACCAACATTTTGGTGATAGAGATGACTGTAGAAGCCCTGTTTCCCAAAAGTATGCAAACTTGCTGTTTTTTGGTAAGGACCTATTTTCTTGATGTTTTTGTTTGTTTTCTAAACTTGTTTTATATTTATAGGAGCAGAAAGGGAGGAGAAGTTAAGCCACCCATGCTAGAAAACTTGTTGGGCTTCTGCAGCTTAATTTGTATGCCTTAACAGCTACAGTATGTTGCTAAAGGCATCTTCATGACACATTTTTATTGCAGCCACTGGATGTACATGAGTTTCAGATTAATAACTGCTTTATCCTCAGTTTTGCTTAGCAATATGTTAAGTAATCAGTTGGTACTGTTGCTTCTAATAATTTTCTATTAGGGAAAATGCTTGCACTTTGAGAAATATAGAGTGAATATGTACAGAATATAGAGTGAAAATATAGCTTTGTTTTTTATG